>JAFBJT010001929.1:53110-81386 GCA_016785325.1 Chascanopsetta lugubris
TATACTATTTTTTTTGTATTTGTCAGATACCACAAATACAGACACTCATTGATACAAGCTATTTTTACACACCTATGCCCACTAACAGACACACACACACACACACACACACACACACACACACACACACACACACACACACACACACACACACACACAGTTAGTTATTATGTCACACACACACCTAGTGTCTGCCTCATGTGTTCTGTGCTGTAGTTACCAGCCATTTAAATGTGCTACAGGGACCATCATCTGGTCTCGTCCGCCCTCTGCTGGACACTTCATGCACCTGCTCCACATGCTGCTGACTGTTGAAGTGTCTGGACCCTTCACAGTGGATCCCTGACCTCAGTGCCCGGAGATGACATTCACTCTGAAGTGCAAACGAAGACGTGTGAAGTGACTCTACTCGTCCCGTCCTCGCTCGCCCACCCGGTGGAGAACAAGCGTCCAATGACGTCCGCTTTGATGTCTGCTCATCCCTTGTTCATTTCAGTATCGGTCAGTGTGCGGACATGTGCGGGTCGAACGTTCTAGCATTCATTGTCCTCCCACTTCCAGGTTTATGACCGGCGACCGACATGCAAACACTCTTTTTCTGGGACCAGGATTTGTGACTGGAGCCTCCAGATCTCACTCCGCCATGTTGCTCTTTTTCATTTTCGTCGTAGTCAACGCGCACATCCAACTTTGGAAGGACCTTGGGTTTGTCACGATACCTGAACCCTTTCACGTCGGCGATATGGTCGTGATGCACAGTCTGAAGGAGACGTGTGTGGGAGTTGTTCTTTTTACACATTTGTTATCGAGAAACATGAAAGGCACCGACAAACGCAACACGGAAATGCCGCATTCACTACATTTGTAAGCAACAAGGAGAGAGAGAGAAAAAAAAAACAGCGAATACAGAATCCATCACACCCAGGTTCCACAATAAATCCACAAAAATCAATCAGTTCAATGAGTTGGCGAATAGTCAACTCATCAATGAGTCAATGAACATTTCTCATCCTATCGCTCCACTCTCTTGTGGGGCTGGTGGCATAGGTGGGAACAATCACTGCCGGGGGGGGGGGGGGCCAGAGGACGAGGCCACAGTGTCGCATTTTTATTCTTGCAATTTAGCGAAAAAGGTTTTTGATGAGTTGGTGAGTTTGATGAGTTTTATCAGAGGGGGGGCGGGGGCGGGGGGGGGGGATCAAAAATCAAAGCAAAAACAATAGGGTTCCCAGCCAACTCGGGCTTGGACCCCCAGACAGTAATACGAGGAAAAGCAATAGGGTTCCCAGTCTTGCAGCTGCGTAGTCCCGGCCCCCCCGGGCGTGGACCCCCGAATAACCTCCAACAGCGATGGAGTAACCAGTGGTGATGGTGAAGTGTAAATATAGCTACGCGTGTACAGGTCAGCCCCCCTGAGACGAGGGAGGGGCGGGAACGGGCGGTCGACGCCCAACACCAGGGGGAGTCGCCATATGTGGTGTGTGTCTTCCGATTGGTCCCCGCCACACCTGCTGACCCTGAAGCGGCCTCATCATCCCAACTCTGATGTGGACTCGCTCGCCCGCTCGCTCGCTCCCTCGCTCACCCACACGCTCACTGCAGTGGACTCGCTGGGTGACAGGAGGCCGAACTCTCACTCCGGGGCTGAGCAGCTGCAGTGTGGGTGTTGGTCAGCAGGGGGCGGCGTTTGTCCTCGGACTGGTTCCTGTCATCATCACTCTCAGATGTTCCCTGAATCTTTGCTGCTCTTGGTGAATTAGAGCCTCGGCTGCATATGTTGTTGTTTTTTGGTTTTCTCTCTCTCTCGCTGCAGCATGAGCCCGATAATCTCTCCAAAGCGCAGGAGGACAGGATGTGACAGCTCCGTTCGCTAACTGACGGCCAATTAGCCCGGTTTCCACGGCGCGATTAAACCCGCGCTATTCTCGCGTGTCGAACCAGAGCGACGTGTCGCGAAAGTTTGTCGTTTGCACTGTAATTACGTCGCAGGGGAGATTTTAGAGCCAATGGGAGCAGAGACTTTTTGAACGTGGAGCTCAACATTCTGGTCCAATCCATCGCTTGGTTTCGGGGAAGGGGGGTCAAAGGTACGGCCCGCGGGTCGAAACCGGCCCGGCCAGAGAGTCCAATCCGGCTCAGGAGGAGAGAAGACATTGAAGGCAATTTCTTAATAAAAGTAACTCCAGTTTCAAGGCTGTCAAGCCGTTGCCATAGGGCACATGGCACTTTCATCTTGAGCTCGGTTGCCAGTTGCCAGGGTTGCGTGCACCCTGTCTCCAGCGCAACACAAGGGTAGGAGAGGCATCGAATTTCAATCAATGATCTCAAATCTACGAGTCAGCACGGCCCCCCATGCCCCCCCCCCTCCCCCCGTCTCCAGGGATCCTTTAGCACGAAGGTAAGAGCGGCTTTGATGGAAGCAGGCGAGGGACCGGGGGAGGAGTTACAGAGGCCTCACAGTCAATCCGAGCTCGGAGAACATCACACCTGCCATGTTTTTTTATAGAACACAATCACTCGCTGCGAGACGACATGTGGCTGTCCCGTCACTGTGATTCACTTCAAGGCAGAAACTGTTCGGTCTCCACGGAAACCTGCTGAGATTCAGTCCACGAAGCGCGAAACAGAACGGAATGTAGAATTTAGAAATACACACCAAACAGGACGGAAGGTTTTGGGTTTGCATTTGCATTTAAATCATGAAAGAGACACAAACAATGAGAGGGAGAAAGAGGCCAAGCACGGAAGTGATGATGAGGAGGAAGCTGATATAATTGTCCTGTCAGAATTCATTCAGGTCGAACTTGTGGGACACACACACACACACGCGCACACACGCGCGCGCACGTACACACACACACACACAGACGAAGGTTTAATTTCAGAATCTCATTTCAGATCTTATTAATTACTCTCTCACGCTTGACGAAGGAAATCAGCAGCAAAACTGAGGGGATTAACAAAGACACACACACACACACACACACACACACACATACACACACACACACACACACACACACACACACACGCACGCATGCGGATCTTAAATTAATTATTCATCCAGCTCGCCTGTTTTTGTTCCAAATTGAAAAACAACAATGACCCACATGAAGTGTGTGTGTCTTTCTCTACACTTCTCCTCCAGGTGTTTTCTCCTCCCACTGTCCAATGGCTGTGGAGTCTGGACTTCGTGGAATGGGTCTAAGAAATCAATGCTCCTAACTCAGATTCATAAATGAAGAAACGAGAATCCTCAGAATTTTGTATAAAAACTTTATTTACCAAAGAAGAAAAACAGTTAAAAGAATGTCTCTATAAAAAAAAAATAAAGAAAAAAAGAACCATTCTACAGTTCTTACAAAAATAACAAACCCAGGAACCGTACACAACAGAGTGGATCGAACCTTCGGTCAACACGTCCTCATCCTCATCCTCGTTTCCCTCCATTTCCATGAGAATCGTGTACAATTCTGCAGTCATGAGTCATGCTGCTAATTAACTTCTGATCAAAAGGATTTTTTTGGGGGGGGGGGGCGACAAAGTGTCGGTCCATCTGTCAACCTCTCAGTCCAACAATGACTTAGTGAAAATGAAGTAATTCACTGTCTGAGGAGATACGAACTGGTTTAATTTGGCCCTTTTCACCTCACGGTGTTCTAATCCTTCTTCCATTGTGAGTGTGTGTATGTGTGTGTGTGTGTGTGTGTGTGTGTATCGGTGCGTGTGTCTGGAAACGCTTGAACTGGAGCCAATCGAGTGAATTTCACAACAATATCAGGACACGTTTAAAGTCATCACATCCCAGACCAATTTCATTTCGTCCTTTCTCCTCAGACTTTTCTCCAGAATGTTCCCACACAGGAAACACGAGCCGGAACAAAGGACTCTCTCTCTCTTTGATCTGTTTCTCCCTCCATCACCTCTGCTTTGTCTTTCTGAGTTCCTCACACACGCCACAGTTGAGGACCAGGCGTTTGTAAACGGCCATCCCGTTGTTTTTTTGCGGATTTCCTGAAACGTCCAGAGGAGAGTCTTGTAAAAAAGAAATAGACCAAAAAAAAGACAAAAATAGCACATTGATTTCTGAGAACTCTCTCCACAGTGTGAACCAGCCATTGTGTGTTTCACATTGAACTCCACAAGCCCACTAATGTCGTGTCATAATCATCGACATGGCCTGGGTCCACGTACACTTGATTCCGGCTGGCGCGTCTGATGTCGACATGAAAAAAGGATCAACTCAAGAATTGAAAAAATGAATTTGATAAACTTTTGTACATACGCACGAACACAAGTTTACAGGCGCATCGGAGGTCAGGTGATCCAAGGCCCCCGCAGTAAACGGTCGCCGCTTGGCATTCACGTCCGACGGATACCACAGAATGCCGTGTGTCGGCGAGCGATCATCTGCCTCGGCTACGCTCCGACTACAATCAGCTACACCTGGGCCGCGCACAAGCCCCACCCTCTTTGCCCAAATAAGGATGTCGGTGTGGATGTATGTGGTTATGCGCATAGGTACAGCTGTAAAAGAACCAAAGATGCATAGATGAGATCAATCTAAAGGGTTGAGCTCAAGTTGTGGCATCTGTATTTCCTCAGAAAAAAACAGTACAGAGAAAACCCATTTCTATATGACTTTAATATTTCATTAAGAAATATAAATCATTTTTCAACAACGTTATAAAAAATAATGAACCGTTAAGACAATAAAATGAAGGAAAGCCCAAAACAAACTCCTTGTCATTTTGTTTTTCTCTAGACTAAATTTACATCATCACATGGTTATAAATAACAGTTTTAAAGAGCAGTGAGGATAAAGTCAGAATGCGAATAATATATTAAATTTAATTATAAAAAGCTGCTACTACCCTACTCATACTGTACATAGTAAAAAAGCTGTTTTCTGTAATGTAGTTCTGCTGATGTTTCTCTCCTCATGAAAATATGAATATGTCGTCATGACGACGACAGGTTGAGATGAAGCGTTAATCGGAGATGAGTTGTTTCGCTCTGGATCTTTTGTCAATGCGCACATTTTCAGCCTGATGGTGAATGAACAGAATATTTTGTCTCAATTCAACTGAACGATGAAGTGGTTTGGGGTGGGGGGGGGGGGGTCGGGGGGGGTGGCTGGAAGTAATTACGCTGGGTTTAATCTTTTTTCAAATTTCCTAGCGCTCGATATTGTGCTCTGACAAAGTTCGAAATGTGTAATGACTCAATCGTGGTCAGCGCCTTTTTTTTCTTCGATCCCTTCCTACACAAAGTGGCAACCATCTGGAAAACACGGTGACACAGCGCCGGACCACCGGTGCTGTGTGACGGTATGAACGTCGGGGCCGCGATTCCACCTTTCACCACTGACGCCAACGTGGAAAACTTCTGCCAGATGAAGGCGACGCCGTTCTCTCTCTGCCTGCGAACACTTTTCACGTTCTCGCGAGCTAGCTAGCCTGTTAGCTGTTGGCAAGTTTAGCGTTCCTGCCGCCGAGTCCCGTTTGCGCTGTCTGGCCTTTCAGTCCAACCTCTTTAGACAACCGTCAACAAAGCACCGTAGTTCACAGGAGCTGACAGACCAGTCGAAGGGAAACTACATGAATACATGAATTGTACCCAACCGGCCGAGGGACACACGTGTCTGTTCCGTGTCAGACGCACAACATGTTTGGCGGACCATGTCGGACCATGTCGGACCATTCCTCTGGAGACGCAAATCCTTTTCCCTCCGTTACGAAACAACATTTTTGGATGTTTTTTGTGTGTGTCAGATTTAGCGGGCGAGGCGTGGAGAGACACGCGCGCTGTTTTTTTGTGATGCTTCAGCTCCAGGACAATTCTCGTCATCAAACACATCTGACTTTCCCTTTCCGAGCCACGAAAATGACTGAAGTCCGTTTCTTTTAAGTCCGGCTTTAAAGGGGACGCGCTGCTTTCGGGAAAAGCCCTGAGCTGAGTCGGCCGTTTCATCTCCTCCCTTTGTGTTCGCCAAGCAGGACACACTCATTAACATGAAACGGAGAACATTTGAACATTTCCTCTAACAAACTTAAAAATAATGTCTCAGAGGAAAAACAAAACAAAAAAATCAACGGTTTGAGGAAAATGACACATTAGGTCTTTAAGACACCGTCAGAGCAGAAAAGCCTCGTCTTAATTTGACAATGTCAGTTTTCATGACACAAATAAAGACTTTTTTTCTGAGGGAAAATTTCACACATTGACAAAACTCTTATCAGCCACTGAAATGTGATGCTGCCGCTTAAAAGACACATTTAAAAAGACTAACTTCTAATCTCACACCAGAGATTTGGCTGGGTTAAGTTCAGCTTATCGGAATTTTTTATTTCACACAATGCGACGATTTGAAGTTCGCCTTCGAATGGTTGAAGAAAAAAACAAACAAATGGTTTATGAAGTGTGTCCATTCACCATATGAGGCATATGGTCCGTATTTATCGGTACAGAAGATCATCTGATTGAATGTTTGAGTTTTTAAAGGTCGACACTCAGATCTTCTCAATGTCCAACTGGAGGAGGATCGGAATCCTTCACGGCAAAACCCGCGTGCCATCGTCAAAGTGGATTCACGGTTCCCTCCTCTGCCACTACGTCAACACTTCCATCTCAAGACCACTTTGTGGTGCTAAAGCTCCACCCTGAGCGGACGCTGCTTCTCCTTTGCTCCGGTCGCCAGCGTTGTTTGGTGGTTTCCCGCCGTAACGACCCCGCGTTCCACCGGGAGGAAGGGGAATCGATCACAGGCAAGACGGGACATTTGACAAAAATGCGCAGGACTGACATTTAAAGTCACTGGCATGGGAGAGAGAGAAACGTGCGGAAGCTCCTGCGCGATCATCTAACAGCCTGTGATTCCAGCTCTTTATCATTGTGACATTTAAAGTAGAAATCTACGGCATCGAGGGGCCGCCGGATGTAGACGATGCTATTTAGGGAGCCGGTGGTCTTTCTCTGAATCTAATTGGAGCCCTGCCCCGCGGCACTCGGACCGGACGCCTCTCCCACCTCGCGCCCACGAGTTTGATCCCTGCGCGGCGGCGGCGGCCTGCGCTTCTTCACATTTCAGTCTCGGCGCTGGCTCTGCGGAGACGCCGCCTTTCCTTCTCTCCTCGCGGCCGCTGCCTCCGCTCGCCGCTGTTTAACCGCCCGGCGAGCGTGAGCCTGAATCATAATATTTGAAAGCGTGATGTAATGAATTCCGGGCCTGCTTCCTCCGCGCCGTTGCTCGCGCACACAAAGCACCTCTGAGGATTCTCACCGACACTCTCCTCCTCCCTCCAGCTTCTTCCCTTTTCATCACGCAAAGATAAAGGGTCTGGAAATGACACACACGCAGAGATGCAGCGTCACAGTCGGACTTCACGGCCTCCTGATGCGTTTTCCCGTTTCCTCGGCTGACAAATCCACCCCCTTTTAAACGTCCTGCATTTGCACTTTCTCAGTAAACACAGTCATAAACCAAGGAGGGGGATTCCAATCATTACCACTTACTGACTTATTTATGGAAAAGTCTTTTGTGTTCGGAGTAAATGAAATATCCGCGGTCATGGTGAAAGAAAAAGAAACGACTCACTCCTGCTCATAGAATCTAGTTGGAATGACGTTCTCGGTTTTGAAGAAGAAAAGGGAAGCTGTGTGTGTTTGCATGTCCTGACTGACCTCACGTCAAATACTGGATTCAAATTATAAAGCACTTTTCATTGCACAAATCTCAAAGTACTATTTTAAAGCAGTATTCCGCCAAAGACTCGACTCTTTGTATATACTTGCCTTTCGTCTTTATTTTATTTGCTTGGTGTTAACTTTATTGCTTATTCAGTTTTCGTTGAGTTATTATTTCAGTTGCGTGAAGGGAACTTGCGAATCAAGAATTTCATCATCCAGCGCAACCTCTGCGTTTTTACTGTGTATAGGACAGATACACATCTTGAATCTTGATTTGACAGAAAATGTAAAAAAACATACTCAAAATTGATTATTTGTCTTAGTGTCTTAGATCCATTAAAAAAGGTCAGAGTTGATGGTTTTGTAGTTTCCCCACTTGTGAAGGTCAGCGACCGAGATGAATGTTTGTTTTGATGAAAAGAGAAAGAAGTGTGGGTTTATTTACTGATACCATTCTTATCAAATCGACAATCACTTATCGATATGACATCATAGCGATGACATGTCTCCATTTGATCTTATTTTGACGAGACTGAATTTGATGCTGAGCTCTCATTTCTTTCAATTGGAACTTTTTAACCACATGATTTTTCTTGGTGATCAAAATCTATGTTTATTAACAGCTTCGCCTCATTAAATGATCTCGAAAAAGCTGAAACAGCCGGCACTTCTGCACTCTGGCCAAAAGGTGGTGACAATGCATGGAATGTGACATACATAAATAAAGTACAAGGCTGATATTACGAACAAAGTCTCCCAGAAGCATCCAACCTCATTTGTCCATGTGAGCATGAGGAAAATCTTCCAAATCCAGAAATGTTTCAGTACTTGTGGTTTGGGACAAATTCGAAGACGGACGGAAAATATAATCATGAGGAGATTTCCAAGATGAAACTTTCGGCAACAAACCAAACGGTTGGAGAGACGTTTGGTGATGGAGTTTTTCAGGAGAGTTACGCTTTGATGGAGAGCAGCGAGGATGTCGGCGTCTTCACCTTTCCATAAAGTTCCTCTGGAGAAGAAGCCCGAGTTGCGGATCCATGCGATCCAGGCCAGAAGGGTCAACTGGTGAATCATTCTCGGATGCGACAGGTCTGCGTGGGTTCGATGAAAGTCGGGGACGGTCAGGAGGGATCGACGTGTACGAGCACAAAGGACACGCCCTCAGATCCAGGTGAAGAAAAATACCTTTTGTTTTGGCTGAGGATGTTTTTTTAAATTTTTTTATTTCATACAGTTCTGGTACTATTTCAAACCACTGACCCCCACCGTCCCCCCCACCCCCACCCCCCCCCCTCCCCACCCCACTGAACTAAAAGAGCAAGGCTGGCACCAGTACCAGGAAGAAGATGTGGATGAGGAAATTATTCCAACCGTAATGAAAAAGTAGTGAGGTACAGTCACAGTTGTACAAAACTAGGTTTTGTCTGAATCAGGAAGAGAATAAATACCATGAAGAAGAGACAGACGACCAATAATACCAATGAATCCTCCGTTCCTTTGAATCTCTTCCTCCCGTTTTGTTCCGTCAGGGCGTCACTATCCGCTTTGATTCGATCTGAGATTGTTTGGGTTGGTTGTTTTTTTTAGGAGAATCGGTTGAAACTCCTAAAGAAACCCCATCGATCCTCGTTGTGTTCTTCCAGGTGATGCGGTGCTGAAGTTGTGTGGATTTTGTGTTACCTTGAGCTCAGTGCCGACCCCCGGACCTCAGACACAGAACCGAGAGGAGGAGAAACCCACAGCGAGGGAGGCGTCGCCATAACTTCCAATCCCGGCCGACTCGCTGCTGGGAGCGAGCCAAATCCAGGGGCGGAGAAAAGTTCCAGACTGGACCGTGAGTGGGGCTTGGGGCTGGCCAGGGGTCAAAGGTTAGAAGGCGGAGCCAGTGATGGCATTGAGCTGCTTCATCAGTCCTTCCAAACTGGCCATCTGCTCCGAGAGATCGTCCTGCTCATACACCTGAAAGACAAACAGACAAAGGCGTCACGTGACTTCGATCAAATCCTTTCTCAAAATCCGCGCCGCCTTTCGTTCCTTTCCTTCGGCAGACGCGGCGGCGCTCTGCGCTTACACCTTTCAGCCACCAGTTGGCGACGGGAGGCGTCGGCAACGCTTCTCTTCTTTCGCCCCGAACCGAAGACGTGTACATGCGTGTTCACCTCTCTCTCCTCCGCTCGCTCCACCTCGTCCGCGTTACTGCGCCGTTTGAAAACGGAGACGTTTTCAACAAGGTTCCCATTCGGCGCCGTGAAGCAGAAGCGCAAACTGGGCCTCATGCTAACGTCCGGGAGGAGACGGACACTGTGGCGCAGTCAACTACAGCAAACCTGTGTGTGTGTGTGTGTGTGTGTGTGTGTGTGTGTGTGTGTGTGTGTGTGTGTGTGTGTGTGTGTGCGTGCGCGCAGACATCGTGAGGTTGTCAACACAGTAATACAAATTCTGTGATCAGCCTGTAATGGTGTGTTTGGTTCAGCTCCACAAACTGTCACCTCTGAGTGGACCAGCTTAAGTATCTCCATCTGTGTGAGTGTGTGTGTGTGTGTGTGACAGTCAAGTGCACATCTCTCCAGTATCCACTCTCACACTGTGGGATACTGAGCCTGGCTGTCATGCAGAGTCTGTGCTTGCAGTTTGAGGAGGCGGAGTTGGAAATTCTCCTCGGCTCAGTGGAAAAACACAGACAGTCGATCTGATCCCTCACGTTCAAACCAGAGCTTTGAGCAGAAGCACCAATGGAACGAAGGTTCCATCAGGACGTGGCGACGCTGCCGAAGGGTGAGCTTGGCCGAAAGGAGTCGCATTGTCCCACGGACACGAAGGGAGGCGCAGTCTGGACGTTTGAGTGCCGGGTGAATGTTCTGTAAAGCGCCTCAGACGTGATGAAGCGCGATATAAAGATATGAAAATAAAACCTAAAGACCGAACACAGAGCGTCCCGTACAAACCACCCCCGCTTTCTCTTTCAGTACTTCGTTAAAGTGAAGGTGGAAATGCTTCAGAGCTGTTTCCTCATGGGGTTTTTGTCCAGCTGTGAAACACAGGGTTGGTTTATTGAGCCGGATTCAACTGGTACATCAGTCTGGTCCAGTTGAAGCTTTTATCTGGAGTGGGAGTTCGACTGGTTTGGGCCTCGGGACGATGTCACACACCCGCCAGTCAAATATAGATTTATACATGTCAGCTTCATTTAACACATCAGTTTCAGGTTCAATAACAACACGACTATATAACATCCGGGACCAACCAGCGGGTCGTTACCTATACCGACACACACACACACACACACACACACACACACACACACACACACACACACACACACACACACACACACACACACACACACACACACACACACACTCAACAACAAATCCATCAACAAATGGATGGATCAACAAACAATGGAGCTACCATTTGGAGGAACTCAATAAATGGCGGCTGCCCCCCGCTTATCGATATTATAACCATAAATGACTAAATGCAAATAAAAATATGTTTTTATAGGACATTTTGTCTAGTTCTACTTTTATAGATTTTTTTAAAATGTGCGTATTCATCTATAATACAGTTGGAGACGGAGCAGTGAAACATCAAACATTTTCTAAACGTCAGGATTTATATCCACAGGATTTGATGATGAAATATTTTTCACGTCGGATGTTTTCAAGGATCAAATATCGGCCTCCGACAAAACTGGTCAGTTGAGCGGTAATTAACACATTTGTCTTTCTTTTGTCTTTCAAAGACACGAAAGCCCAAATGTGTGAGTGGTTTTTAAAGATGCACCTGAAGTGAGAGGATGATTTTCATACGACACCCTCCTGCTGTGCTCATTTCAGATATGTCCCGTCTCTCACAACGTCATCAAAGCACCACAGTGACTTTACTCACACTATGTCACACTCTATTAACACTCTGTGTGTGTGTGTGTGTGTGTGTGTGTGTGTGTGTGTGTGTGTGTGTGTGTGTGTGTGTGTGATCGGCAGGCCAGGAGGCTGATGGGAAAAGACCAGATCAATTACAGAGATAGAGGAGGAGATGAAGAGAGAGACCTGCTGACCTTTATCACTTTCACCTCTCTGGCATCTCGTCTTATTCTCCCCTTCACTCCCCCCTCCCCTTCACTCCCCCCTCCCCTTCACTCCTCCCCTCCTTCACTCCTCCTTTTCTTCCCTCCTTCTGTCCTTCTCTCCCCCCCCTCCCCCTCTCCTCCAGCCGTCATCTTGCCCCCCCCCCCCATCATTGTCTTATCCCTCTCTTTACGTTGCCAGGGCGACACTCATGGCTCATCTACTTTTCCCCCCTTGCCCCTCTCCCCTCTCCCCTCCTCATCTCCTTTCCTCATCTCCTCTGCAGGTCCGACCATCCAGAAGACTACCTCCGGCTGTTGCTGTGGTGACGCCTCCTTTCGTCCTATTGTCATTGAGTCCCATATGAATATTTAACACGTCCTGACGTCCAGCATCTCTCCACATCATCTTCTGTCGTTTATCTCCCACCCTATCCTCTTCCACGCTCCCCCCCCCATCTCGTTTCCTCTCCAACCTTTTCTCCTTCCTGTTTCCAGCTTCCATCACTTCTCATCATGCAATTTTCCTCCTCTGGTCTCAACTTCTCCTCCTCTTTTCTATTCATTTCTCTCTACAACACCCACCCGCTCCTTCCTCTCCTTTCACTCTCCTCTCTTTCATCCTGTCGTCAGGATCCTTCCTTCCTTCATCTGATTTGATTCCTTGCTTTTCCCCCTTTTCTTACTTAACCCACCCTGTTTTTCTGTCCTACCCGTTCTCCTTAATCTTCCATTCTGTCCCTCTCCTTTTATATCTCACTGCTTCATTCATTCCTCTGTTCCACCCTCATTTTTTTGTCACCTTCTCCTCCATATTTTTTCGTCCTTTCTGCCTCATCTCTCTTCTTCCTCAACCTTTCATCCTCCCCTCACTTTCACTCACTAATGAAGTCGGTTGCAGCTGAAAGGCACAAGGTGTGTGTGCACGCGTGCATGTGTGTGTGTCTGTGTGTGTGAGAGTGTGTGTGTGGGTGTCTTCGTGGTGGTGGGTGTCTGTGTGCGTGTGGGTGTCTGTGTGTGTGTGTGTGTGTGTGTGTGTGTGTGTGTGTGTGTGTGTATATGTGTGTTCTCCATGGATCACCACCTTGCTGCGGTGGGGAACCTTATATGTTCCAATGAACCAATGAGAGCGATGCTGCCTGGAGTTTAAGGGTCACACTTGGCGGGAAGATCAAGGGGGAGGATCCGGACAAAGTGCGATCGATAGATCTCAACGGCAGAGGAGGCGAATCACTTCGATTTGTAACATCACTGCAGGTGGCTGAAGGCATCAACAGAGGCCGGCCTCCAGTTGGTATGGACTCCACTGCCATTGGATCCAGGCCCCCCCCCCCCTGTCAAGGAGGTGACTGCAGGGGCATCGGTCTCCCCACGTGAGACCACCTGCCAACAACAGCTCCATGATGCTCTCTGAGCGGTTTTGCCCAAACAGTATCCAGGCACTATGGTAAAACACATCATCCACCATTGGGACTATGTAATCGTATCCTTGGTCACAAGAAGTGGAAACATCAAGACCAGTTTGATGAGAATGACACGGACTGGGACCCAAAAGCTCACCGACATCAAGTGGCAAACTTGGACCACCTGGAAAAATAACATGAACCGCAAGATTAAAGTAGCAGCCCACGCCAAAGCCAAGGCTGCCGTCCAATTGGAAGCTAGAAAACCGAAGAACCAGTGGTGGATGAAGAAGGCTCAGGAAATCCAGAAACTGGCCAACTCTGGAAATATGGGAGGTTCCTTTAATGCCACAGGGGCAGTATATGGCCCCAGGCACCGCTGCCGGACCCCCCTTGGGCATTTGCTGCTGAAGGACAAGGAGGAAATTGCAAACGAGTGGAAAGAGCACGACCGAGATCTCTCGAACAGGGACACCTTTCCCCAAGTGGAGGCACTTCACCAATTCACCAAATGTGTCATGTTATCGGAACGCCTGACTCTCGCCTACAGGTTCTGTGTTACCTGCTCGTGAAAGGAAAAGCGTGCCCCTGGAGGCCAAAAGAAGAGGTACAAGGACAACATTCAAACAAACACAAAGAAGTGCCGCATAGACCTGAAATCCTGGGGAAGAAAGGGCCAAGAACAGGGCAACCTCGAGAAACCCCGTCCGCGAGGGTGCTGCACTACACAACGATGACCTCCGGAGCGCTGCAGAAGAAAGGTGCGGACTCAGAAAGGAGAGAGCGTCCACCAATCAGGCAAATCCCAAACTCACCACCAAGACTTTGCACTGCCCAAGAACTCTCCTGGGTCCAGAATCGGCCTCTATGTCCATCTGAAGAGCCACGAGGACTAAAGACGGAGGACAGTCATACTCCACCAGGAGTGACCACGGATGATGATGATGTGTGTGTGTGTGTGTGTGTGTGTGTGTGTGTGTGTGTGTGTGTGTGTGTTTCAGAAAAACAAACTTCATTTCCATTGGATTTGACTGATTCAACCAAGTTCAAAAGAAAATCAGAATTTTTTAAATTTCTTTTTGCCTTCATGTTAGAAATATTCTGCTCATGGAATTCCAGGCTGAATCCATTTGGGTCAAGGTCTGATGTGGACTCTCATGATTAAAAGTAAATTGAGTCTGAACTTACATTGGCTGCGGAATCCTCGCTGGGCTTAGCCCCGCCCTCTTCTGGTAAATCTGGTGCCGTGGGGACGGAGACGGGCAGCAGAGGTGAGCGAGCTTTTCCGGCTTGACCGAGAGACGCCGTCTTCACCTGCGGCTTCGGGAGGCTGGAACCTGCACATCACAGGAGGAGACGAGGTTTGTCCGTTAAACCGGGACCACTCTTGTCCGTCCGTCTGTTTTTCTGTCTGTCCAACTGTCCGTCTGTCCGTCCATCCGTCCGTCTGTGGAGCCCTCATCCGTCCGTCTGTCCATCGGTCTATCTATCATCTGTCTGTCTTATATTACACCCATATTTCCGCATGTCTTTCTATCTACAAGTCAACTTGTTAAATGAGACTTTTACGGGGAAATCTATTTTCCAATATAAAATACCTGAGGCTGGAATTCATTCCAGTGGTTTTGATTTTGTTTAACACGAGTCAGGATGTATTATCTTTAATTGTTGGTCATTGTAGAGCATTTAAAGTTACATTTGCTGTTAGAAATTTGATGCCGTTCCATCGGATGCTAACTGCTAAATGTGGCATGCTAAAGGGCTACTGTTGTGTTTAGGCAAAGCAGTGATGTCATTCATCATGTGACCAGTCATGTGACCTTCTCTTTGACTTCCACCGATAAGTGCGTGCGCATTAGACAATGACGAGATATCACGTCGCTGACAGACAAACCGAGGCAGAGATTGTCGTTGTGTTGATGGCGACCAACGCTTCGGCCAATCGGCAGCCAGGGATTTTTTTGTTGTGCCAAGTGACGACACGGCAGCTGGTTCAGGGCAACAAACCATCTGCTGAACCATCAAAATCTGAAATCCTGATTTTACCACCGGGCCTGGAAGTTATTTTCCATCTGTTCGAACTTTGTCCCGTGAGCATCATTCTAACATGGCTTCCGTCACTTTGCCTCAGCGATGCTCTTCGGGTCGACCTCGACCGCCGCCTGTCGCTCCTCCTTCATTTCAACTGAAACGCAAACAAACATGTCTCTGCCGCTCGTCCGACGGAAGCAGCCGAGGCACAAAGGAAAAGACAAAGAGCCGAAGCAGGAGTTACCCATCCAGGGGGCAGGAAGCAGTGAAAAACAGTTGCACCCCGCCTGTCTCACCCTCGGGGGACTGGAGAGAAAGGTGTGAAAAGGTGTGAAACATCCTCTGAGGTTCACATCAGCCACATCTGTCTGTTTCTGCATCAAAGGCAAGAGATTTACAGAAGATGGAGGGGGGGGGGCGGGGCTATTGATCCTGGGAGGGCGGGGTTATTGATCTAGAGAACGTTGCGAGATAAAAAACAGTGAGGATGAAGAACCCTCGAAGAAAATGCCGGGTCCCCAGAGAGACAGACAACTACAGACGGTGCAGTCAGACAAACGGCTACAGCTGAAGAGAGGGACGGGATTTCATACGCCCGTCTGAACGTCGATACCTGTCTGTCTGTCTCTACCCGTCTGTCCCTCTATCTGTACACGTCTGTCTGTCCGTACATGTCTTTATGTCTGTTTCATTCTATCTGTACCTGCCCGTCTGTCTGTCTGTCTCTACCCGTCTGTCCCTCTATCTGTACATGTCTGTCTGTCCGTACATGTCTTTATGTCTGTTTCATTCTATCTGTACCTGTCTGTCTGTCTGTCTGTATGAATGTCACTGTCCATGCGTCTCATTCTGTCTGTACCTGTCTATCAGTGTGTATCATTCTGTCTGTCTATCTCTACCTGTCTGTCCCTCTATCTGTGCATGTCTATCTGTCGATCTACATCTGTCTGTTTGTACCTGTCTGTCCGAAACATTCCACTGGTTGTCGGATAAACATAAAACATATATGATAAAAACTTGTTGGTTCACTCGTTTACGTTTGATGGACAGATGGAGGAGGAGCTCTCGTGGAGGTGTGTGTGAGTGTGTGTGTGTGTGTGTGTGTGTGTGTGTGTGTGTGTGTGTGTGTGTGTGTGTGTGTGTGTGTGTGTGCGTCTACAGGCCGACTGTACGATGTGTTGCCTCAGGCTGGAGGTATTGGAGCCAGAGGTTTCCAGCAGCTGAAAATCAATGTTAATCTGAGGCCACCTGGGCGTGTAAACACAACTATAATGAAAATATATACGCTCACACACACGCACACACACACACACACACACACACACACACATACACACACATACATTATGTTGATGCGAGAGCAGGTGATGGAGGAGGAACAAAAGAAAAATGTGATACTCGTAAGAATGTGTGAAGGAGAAGATGATGGGACAAAATGATCTTGGAAATGAGTCCAGTCTTTTTATTCATATTCTACTTCTTATTATCATTATTATTTGGTGTTGTTTCATCTTTGTGTCGTTATATTCAAATCACATGAGGCCTTGTCAACTCTATCAAATTATTAACTGAGGACAGAGAGAGAGAGAGAGAGAGAGAGAGAGAGAGAGAGAGAGAGAGAGAGAGAGAGAGAGAGAGAGACGGCCCAGAACATCAGTTAAGATCGGTTTCAACCATCTGGCTGATGTCAGTTGTTATCCTTTAATGTGGACATTAAAACACACACACACACACACACACACACACACACACACACACACACACACACACACACACACACACACACACACACACACACACACACTCACACACACCCTGCACAGTAGACGGTCGTGCAGTTGTGTACCGTTGTGTACTCACAGGACTGTGGTAGCATGGATGTGTAGACCTTGGGGTCGATGGTGCCCATGGGGGGGGGCAGCATTGGGTTGGTGAAGCTGCGCAGTGGGTGGGTGGGTCGGACACACGCCGTGGGGATGGTGCGGCCGCTCGCTGCCTGAGCTTCGTCCGCTGCCGCGGCCGAAGTCGGAGCGGCCGGGACGGAACCCACGCCGGGAACGGGTTCCACGGACGGCGTGGAGGAGCCTGGGAGGAGGGGCGGGGCCTGCTGCGACGGAGGCTGCTGCGGGTGGAGCGGATTGGACGAGACGTCCGTCGACATCGCTGAAGGGAAGGAAGAGACGACAGAATCAGAAGCTGTGGAAATAAAACATTTGTCGATGGAAAAAATGTCCCGTTGTTGTTCTGATCCGGGAGAGTAACTTCGTGTTTTGATATAAGAAAAAAAAATAAATAAATAAAATGTTTCTTCTGTCTGAACAAACAATAAACATCCTCATGATTCTGACCGATTTGAAACACTCCCTCGGAATTGGTGGAGAGGCTCTGGCGCCAAGGAGGAGAACTTCCTGGACATCGACAGCTCATTGTTGCGTTGTTGCGCAATTCTCCCCGGTAACAGAGACGCCCACCCCCCAGCCCAGCAGAGATCAGCGCCCCCATTGGGTCAGATAATTAAATGACTTGGTCTTTGCGCGGGGGTTAAATCACTGATACCAGTCGACCAGGACTGAACTGGTTACTGGGGTTTTTTCTCTGTCAAACACCTCATTTCGCCCAGAGCACCACAGAGGGGCATAGGTGGTAGTAGTAACAGTAGTCGGGGTATTCGTAGCATCAGTGGCAGTAACAGTACTGGTGGAGGCAGTAGCGCACCTGCAGTGTAACCTCTGTCCACAGTCAGACCCGGAAAAGGCATCGGTCTGAGGCTGAACTTGTTGAAGCTGCAGGACGGAGATGGAAGGATTCCTGAAAACTGGGACGAGTCCATCGCTGGAACTGGGATCGCGCTTACCACCGCTGAAACACACACACACACACACACACACACACACAGAATGAAACACTGCCTAAAATAGGAAGTTTCACTGTCCCGTTAGTTTACACGATTCGTTCATAATTAATGTTCCATTATTCTTTTCCATTTTCCATTTCATCGATATGATATTTATGTCACTGATGTAACTGATATGAATGCATAGTACATTTTGGACAGATTCTTATCTTATGATCTATTATGTTGGATTGACGGAAGCTTTGCGCTGAGGCCTTTCACAGGGACACAGAGGAAATTAAATTCCAGGAGGTGAAAACTGAAAACTAAATTTGCTTTATTTACTCCAATTTGTCGTCATTTGGAATAACGGTCGCTTCGTATCGTGGCTGAATGTGTTCAGAGTCGGGCTGTGGCCAGCGGCCATTTGTGTCTGTGTGTTATTTCATTCATCTGTGCTCCAGTTGAATCACAGCCACGAGAACCAGAGATGACAAAGTCCGATTCATTCTGTTACAGAGAGTAACCACCACGATGGCCAATGAGTGGCAGTGGCCGACATAATGACCTAGTTTTGTAGGTGGAGGTGTCCGGGATAATGTGAGTGTGTGTCTGTTTTTTGTAATTAATTAATTCAGTTGCAACTGAAAATAATAACAGAGAGCAAGTAAATAATGATAATGCCCCTGTCTGTCTGTCTGTCTGTACATTTATTGTAAAAACATAAGCTGACATTTTAACAACTGATGATTCCAAAAAAGTAGAGACAGTGATGGATAAAGATCTCTCTCTCTCTATATATATACATATATATATATATATATATATATATATATATATATATATACACATGATCTTATGGATACAGAAATCTGTAGCTATCAAATTCTCATCTTAGCATCAGAAGAAACGATCATTCTGGTTCCTTTGATTTCTAAAAGGATGAATCACCCTGGAGAACTCCAATATAAATATTCATTTTCTCATTATGCATTTCTGCTTTTCCGTCTTTAATCTGTTGTGACGAGAACTGATTCAGGAAAGCAGACAAACGAAAAACACCGATTTAAAGCCCTCAATTAATATTTCAAGTTGATTCACGTAAATTCTTCCATATTTTATTATCATTTCATTCACGTGTGAGGGATTCTGATGGGAGGTAACGTGCGCTCTGTGTCTGATGACAAACATGCAGGCGAATGCCAATCAAGAGGCATAGCTTTCTTTTTGGCGTGTTCTCGTATCATCCGGCGTAAATAAAGACTTTTCGTACGTGTGTTACTCGGTTGTGAATCCATAGGAATCATCATTTTCCCTCGTGTTCCCCTCCTGGCAGCCAGGGAGCGCTCCAGAGTAGAAATACTGCTCGATGCCTCGTCTCCGTCTGCTCCTGCACCACATGCACATTTTATACATCACTCATTTTTACTTTTTTGTTTTTCTCCTTCGCACCAGAAAAGAGGAAGTGAGATGGATCAGATTAGATTCAAATGTTTTCACCTTTACGCGACAAATTATTAAACATATTCGCCGTTAAAGATTGTAAAGCATCAAATGATAACAGAGGTACACAATGTCATTGTTTTGAACACTCTGGCCTGGCGATAACAGAAAAGATAGAAATTCCTTCAAAAATGTGTTGGAAAAAATACAATGCATTGGTTTTCATTTGAATGTGTAAACACATCAAATCAAATCAGCTGCTCTATTTCTCTCAGGGAGTAAATTCAGACCGGTCCGTCACCTGAGTGGCTGCTCTTGCTGCCAATCTGGCTCTCCGATTGGCTATGAGCGACCTGGGGGAGGTCCTGGCAGGACTGGATGGGTGAGTCTCGTCCCGAGGGTGCGACACTGGGTGCCTTCTCCATGTTTTTCATCTCCATCTCCTCATGGTGGATCCAGAGGTCGGGAGGTCGCAGGTCTTTCTGACTGCCCTTCCTTTTACTGGCACTGTGGCTCGCTCTTTTCCTGCACAGAGGATGACAGACAGGGGGCGCCGTCAACACCAGGGAGGATGGATCACAATGTGTAAAACCTTTCATTATGACGCGGTGAGTTCGGGGACAAGTTACAGGGTTGTGGTAAAAAAAAAAAAAAATTTCAGAAAATAGAAATCTACCCTACCATTTTTTAAAGATTACCAATGGAGACCCCCCCCCCCCTCCCCCCTCCTCTCATACTTTTCTCATAGACCTCATGTAAATTACAAGTGCAGACGCACCCTGCTGGTCACTGAACAAAGTACAGGTTAAAGACACGTCATCATTGGCTTCACCGGCTCGTAAACACGAGAAGAAAACCTCTTACTTCCTCTGCTTGGCGGAGGAATGCCGCGTGCAGATTAGCGCCACGATAACGACCACAACCACGCTGACGGCCCCCACCGAAACCACGATGATGACCAGGAGGTTACTGTTCTTCTGAGGTGTGGCGCTGCCATGAGGCGGACGCATTTGACCAATGGGAGCCTCTGAAACATGAGGAGACCACAAGAGCTTCGGGTTAGAGAATGTGATGGTTTGACCTTTGTTCAAAATCTAAAATCCTGGCCCCGATTTCAGTCACGACCGAGAGCAACAAAAAATGTGGTTTCATCCCAACGTACGTGAAACGGCTGCTGCTGCTCCACCAACCAATACACTGTGTGTGTGTGTGTGTGTGTGTGTGTGCGTGCGTGCGTAAATCATTACATCAACCTTGGAACAGAGAAAGAACACAAGAAGACAAGTAGTGGGAGTCAAGCTAATTCAGTTGATCCATAACAGCAAATCATAACAGGGTGACCCACATTGTAACCAGAACCCTTCACAAAAAGCTTGAGAGCTTTAAATGACATGGAAAACGCGACCGTTTCCACAGTGAGCGAGTGAAGGGGGGAATCCGAGTCGCTGGGAAGAAACCCCCCCCCCCCGCAGAACCAGAACCAGTGTGAACCAACATCTGCCTCCACTGTGGTGAAGGAAGGAATCGGGAGAGAGAAGGAAAAAAGAGAGACACTCGAGAAAGCCGGTATGGAAGTCGTCACATTTGAACGTTTGCAGACGATTCTGTCATTTGATCTCTGCTTCGACGCCACGATGTTGATCATGATCGGACATGAATGTGTTCAAGACTAAGGAGATTGTTGATGGACTTTCCCTGTGTGGCCCCTCCAGGGGCAATCAGCTGCCAGGTTGCAGAGTGTGCGCAACAGTACAAATACCAAGGCACCGTGATTGATAACAAATTGACCTTCGCAATTCATATCAACACACTCCAGCCCACCAGCGGCTGCTTTTACTGCGTAAGCTTTGCCTTGCGAAGCTTTTAATGTCGATCGCGCTTTTATGAGAATGTTTCACTCGTGTTTTATTGAATCTGTTCCTTTCCTTGTCGCAGCTGGTACGGCCTATTAAATCTCAAGAACTTAACGGGACTCCTCAACATCGTGAAGTTGTGCAGCAAAGCGGCAGGCACCACTTTCAACAACCAGAATTGCAGCTCCCGCCTCGCGGCACAAGGTTGAGGATGCCGAGGTGTAAGTCTAACATCAGTCTCGCATCACTGCTGCCATCAAAGCTCTTCACCACTCGTGTGGTGGTCCGCGGTGGGCTGTTCGGATGCCCTTTTATTTTATGTCATATTGTCTCGTCCACTTATGTTTAATGTTGCTGTTCGTTGTCTGTACTTGTTACATATTTATTGTAACATTGCTGCAAGCTGTGCGACAACTTACCCCCTGGGGATAATAATAAAGCTTAACTTAACTTAACAGGAACAGTTGCTCAACCATCACAATAAAGCATAGAATGTGGTACATTGTTGTTATATTTAATAGCAGGACTAAGGCCCAGGTAGAGCAATTATATCTATCTCCACACTGGCATGGGAATGCCTCGGGGTCTCCCAGTCAGAGCTGGTGGATCTGGCCGAGGAAAGGGACATTTGCTGTCCTCTGCTGGAGCTGCTAGCCGCACCTCGCGTAAGCGCTTGACAAGAGGTGGCTGGATGGAAAACCAATTATATGAGAAAAGCTGAGAAGTCATTTTGAATTTTGTTTTTTTGGTTGAGGTGTGACTGAAAGGTCAGAATAACATTTTGCTGCAATTTTGAATATTGGAGGAAGGAGGAAGGAACAAAACGTCTCTCGCTCTCGGCATAAAGATAAACTGTGGTTATTTATGGGATTTCCTTTCAGATGAGAGAGGGTCTCAAGGGTCCTCCAGCTCCACTTGATGAAAGGGGTCAAGTATGAACGTGGACCTCAGAAGTTTATCCTCCGACATCCACAACGTTCAGCAGTCGGACAGAGAGAGAAACGGTGAGATGAACAAAAGTCTCATCTCCTCAGACGCTGCAGAAACGATACAACTCAAGATCACAGCAGAGAGAAATGTAAAAAAAAAAAATGAAAAAAGAGACAAATATTTTGACTGTGAAAAAAAGGATTCAACTGAACTTGCGCAGCAAGAATCGACTGAGGCAAAAATGGTTTAGTCTCTACGGCAAAGGTCAGAGGTCAAAGCCTGTCCCTGGCAGTGTTTGAATTGACAGCGTAGTGTGTGTGTGTGTGCATGCGTGTGTGTGTGTGTGTCCATGATACTACCTCTGCTCCCGGAGGGAACCATAAATCTGCCCCGCTGATCTGCACCCTCTCCTGGCTTGACGAGGGTATCATTTATCAGCCCCCCCTCTGTATTTCATCTTTAATGTGGCGTCGACATTTGACCCCGTGTGCTTCACCTGGTGTGATCCACGGATCTGACCCACGGATCTGATCTGGTCCAACCATCGTCGGCGACGTGCAGGTACGAAACATGCTCGTGTGGATCGGAAGGTAAAGAGCTCAGCTTCACAGGACCTTTATAGTGCTGCTGCTGCTGCTCCACCAATCAATAATGTGTGTGTGTGTGTGTGTGTGTGTGTTACCGTTGATGCTGCTCTTGTCAATCAGGGTGTTGTCAGACGGCCAGTAGTTGTGTTCTCCTCCTCGACCTGAACACGACCAAAAGAAGGACAAGTTTTGATGCGATACATCACGTGATTCTGTTTACTCATCAATTGATGATAATACTTGATATTAATACTAGAAAAACGATGACGGAAAAATAAAATATACAAAAATATGGAGATTAAATGGGTCGCTAATCAGACTATATTGATCTGTGAGTTACATTAATACTTTTTTATACAGCCTCATCAACTGAGTCACATGTTTCTTCATCTGAGGGTTTTTATTGAGATCGTCGGTCGGACTCAATCACAACATAATGACGACACAGTGTTGTAACATCAAATCTGAAAATGGCTCCTGCTTAGAAAAAAAAAACCCTCTTCATGTCATGATTGTACTTCGTAAGTCGAGAACAAATGAGGGTAAATGTGTTTTGAGTGAGTAACTCATCACTGTCTGGATTCTCAGTTAATGAGTATTTCAGGACTTCTTAGTTCATTCCACCTCAGCTGTCGTGTCATTTCTCTCTCTCTCTCAAAAAAAAAAAAGTATTCCAGAGCTGCTGCAGAGGAATTCTTGTTTTTTTCAGAATAAAGATGAAAGAGCAAAGAAGAAGAAATTAAAATGTTTTCAATATGAAGAGGATTAAATATCATTGTTGTTAGTGTCGTGTTTACTAATGAGAGTCGTTCAATGAGAACAGGACGTTTCTGCCTTTTTCATCTAAGAAGGAAGGAGAAGATAAAAACTATAAAAAAGATAAAAACATTTGTTTTTTTTTGCTGAGGGAGAAATGAGAGCAGAGCCGGAGAGGAAGAGAAGAAGAAGGATGAAAAAAGACAGGTAGAAGAAGAGAGGAGGAGGAGAGGAAGAAGAGGAAGCTGCCGTGATTGTTAAAGCCGACAAACACAAGCTGTGACATTAAACTTTAAACATTAATTCACTTTGACATTTCATCTCTCTGAATTTCCTCTTCACTGCATCATTAACTGGCTCCGATGAACAAGAAGTGGCATCGCAAATGTTATTCTGGGATTTTTTGAATCTCAGGTTTGGTTTTTTTAATGATTTTAAAGTCCGGATAAAAAAACTTGATGATCGCTGAATTTCTGTAAAACCGGATGATTTTTGATATTGACAAGAAACGAGAAGGAAAATAAACAGATTCATGAATAATCTACAGAAAATTTGATGGAAATAATATACGGGTATCTATGGATAATATTTTACCTTGATCATTGGCCATTTTGTCAGGATGTTCAACTGCAGGAGAAACAAAATGGGAGAAAAACAGGAACTGAATTTACACACACATATACACACACACACACACACACACACAGGCAGTGACAGACCTTTGGCGGTCCTGAAGTGGGCGGGCTCAGACAGTGGACCGACACCCTTGGCGTTCTTGGCCTGGATCCTGAAGTAATAGACGGTGTCGAGGTTCAGGTCGACCAGCTGGTGAGTCAGTCTGTCGCCGCCGATGGTTTCCATCAGCCAATCGTCTATGGGTATGTTCTTATCCTGTGTGTAGTACAAGATGTAACCTGAGAGAAAAGAAACGATAGCGTGAGTCCATGTATACATTTCATCTGTGATCCGTCACATTTCGCTGAGTCCAGGTATTCAACACCAAACATCTCTGACATTCAACACCAACGGACAGAAAACATCTGACATTCAACACCAACGGACAGAAAACATCTCTAACATTCAACACCAACGGACAGAAAACATCTCTGACATTCAACACCAACGGACAGAAAACATCTCTGACATTCAACACCAACGGACAGAAAACATCTCTGACATTCAATACCAACGGACAGAAAACATCTCTGACATTCAACACCAACGGACAGAAAACATCTCTGACATTCAACACCAACGGACAGAAAACATCTGTCATCTCTAAAACATCTCGAAAACATCTCTAACGTTCAAAACATGTACAAATGTTGATGAAAAGCAGAGAAAATGTTGCAGAGATGCTCAAAGGAGGAAGCATCAGCTGTTTGGAAACGCCACATTTCTTTCACCAGATCTATATGTTGAGGTTTTTGAAGGCAGAGTCACTTATTGACTGACTGACTGACTCGTTAGCAAACCAAAAAAAAAGCTCACTCACGAACAAAAGAGCAACCAGACAAATAACGACTAAGTGATGACCAGCAGGATGAAACTCACTCGAAGTGAGCGGCGGTTGTTCTGGACTTTTTCTTTTGTTGTTAATCTACTTATGACTCACCTGTGATTCGCCCGTTAGCCTCCATCGGCGGCTGCCAGCTGATTAAAACAGCGCGCGGTCGTCCCTCACGATTGATGACAGTCAAATCTTTGGGGGCGGAGCTCGGAGCTGTCACAAACAAACGGGAAACAGTTCAGAAGTTCAGGTTCAAACACTGTAAGAAGCGATTTGTTTTTTGGACATTTTTTTCTGAATTGTTCATGGATCTAAAATCATTTTTGAGATTTGGAAATTCAAAGTTTACGTCTGTGCTTGTGTGGGTTTTGTTGCAGCTTGTTCTAATTGACATTGAGCATAAATGATTTTTTTTAAAGCTGGAAAAGTGAACAGAATTGAACATTTATTTAAGTCGACTTTATCAAGAAACACAGATATATAATATTCACATCCATTAAAATTCAGAGCCACCGAATCTGAATGATATGATGGACTGAAGGTGGGCGGAGCTACCGGCAAATTAAAATAAAAGACTTGGTCACGTGTCGGTGAAGGTGTGAGTGAAGTGTGAAAGCTTCACCTCCTGTGATCTGCAACATTCAAACTAAACTAAAAGAGAACCGATGACATCATCATGATATTGATATCAATCAGTGGACGGTGTGAGTCTGTTGTGTTTTAGTCGCTGCAGCAAAACACACGAGCTGCAGAGACGGTGGCCTCCATCCATCTGCTCGCCATGAATGTCAATGAATTCTTGCAGGCCCCCAGGGAGCCAGCGGGGGCAGTGCTGTTCACTATAAATTGGATGAGAAATTCAGCAAACATGATTGTAAACATCCTGAAAGAGACACCGTGATTCTCCGGAGGAGTCATTTTTTATTTTAGTCTGTGTGACCACCCTGATTTTCCGTGTGTGTGTGTGTGTGTGTGTGTGTGTGTGTTGGGGGCACTACACATAACTAGTCCTCGATTCATGGAGCATCATCTCTATAAATGACAGGAGGAGGAGAATTGTTTTTATGAATCCTCCTTTGACCTGAGTCACATTCTCTTTGTTATTCATGCGACGTAAAAAAGCGCAAAGCGAAAAATGTTTTCAGCTTGTTGTTTGGATAAATGAAATATAATTACACGGGAACAAAACTGATTTCCTCCGCAACAACAAAATCGGGCTCAAACTACATATTTGACTCCATCCGTACTTTGAGAAAACAAATCATCTTTTGTTTCCTTAAATCTCCGGCTCAGAATGAAATACAGCAATGAACAGAAGGGGTCATGAGTTAGTTAGAAGTTTAGTTCAATCTAAGACTATTCAATGCGAATTAAGAAAATCAGGCAGCGTTAAATCGGCACAACTTTTACTAGAATGAAACAAAGCCGAGTTATTAAATCAATCATCATTATTATTATTATTATAATAAATTTTTAATTAGAAGAAAACTTGTTTTCTCTGAACTTATAACAATGTCATTCAACACCTCTGGCAATTAACCAACAACACTCCAAGTGGCACGAGTTGATCCCCACCGTGGAAAACGGTGAGTAACGCCCCCGTCAGGCTGCAGCCTCCTTGAGCAGCCAATTAGAAACCAGCTTTTTCAAGCTTTTGTAAAAGCATCGAAATTCAGTTGTGAGCTGTTAGTCATCCCCTGATCCTGTCTTAATCTTCTAATATTATACTAATCTTTTATTCCCATATCCTAATCTTCTTATCCTGGTTAAACGGCAGGATTTTATTCAATTTGCATTTTCACATTTGGAGGTTTGCCTCTCGTACCTACATTAGGTACGCGAGGCAAACCGGTACGAGTACACACATCACTGCCAGCGCCTGAACCGGAGTGCGTATCTCAGTGCGCCGCCTCCGAGCAGAACGCGCACCTGAGTGGACGGAGAGCGGAGGAAAGAATGTGATCCTTTCATTCGATTGGTTTAAAAATGCAAGAAAAAGAATCCATTCGACATCATCCTCGAAAGTTCAATAAAATGTCGAAAATGTGTTGAGGACATTTCAAAGCTAATTCAGGGCTCGATATTCTACCAATGGAATGTAAGGCCGCTGACCACAACGCCATCGTTGGACTACAGCTTGAAAAGAAGATGGAGGGGAGGCACTTTGGTGGATTCAGCCACAGGTTGTCGACATCGTCACACGGAATCAATCACGCTTCCATAAGTGGAGGACATCTTGTTTTGTTTTGGGTTTTTTTAGGTGAAAACATCCGATTTTTATAGAAACAGTAAAAAACTATTGATACACATATGCACATATATCATTTGCAGGCCACTCTCTGACCCTCCCCAATCAAACTTACCTTTCACAGCTGATAAGATGTTCAAGATCAAATTTATGTTCAAACTACATGGAAGTTTCACATTAACCTTAAAGGTGCAGTGTGTAAGATTTAGATCCATTTTTTTCATTTTTACACACGCTTTTCACATGACCCTAACATTACCTTTAATGTATATTTCGTGAAATGCATATGACGTTCTAAACGTCTTCTAAGCTTTAAGGACAACTGAGGCCCCCCATGCTCGAAATGGTGAGGGTGAGGTGACGGATACAACGTGCAACCTCACCACTAGATGTCACCACATCGTACACACTCGCGCCTTTAACCCTAAACTCGAGATTAAACACTCACCTGCTTCGGACGTGGTGGCGTGTGCCGTCATACTCCACGTGCTGGACTTGCGACCTTTGGTTACCATGACGGCAAACTCGTACATGGTATTGGGTTTGAGGCCGGTGACGGTGTGGCTGAGGGCTGTGGTGTCTGCAGACTGGAGGAGGAGAAACACCCGTCAGACTCAAAACCAGGAGCTGCTGCCGTGTTTGCATGTAATGCTGGAGACTAAAGGAAGCATCGTGAATGACTCTTTACAGTACACAAATAAAGTGGGCTACACGGGACTCATTAGGGCTCATTAGGGCTCCGTGGCTATAAACCTGAGCCCAAGGTTCCGCGCCACTGATGCCATTCAACCACAGGGAAGTCTCGGGACGTTTTGGCCGATTTATCGGTGCGTAAATAAAGAATTAGTATTTCATTTAAGTCATTGAACTGCTCTTTTTATTATTATTTTTTTAAATGCAAAAAACATTTTCTGTATATGT
>JAFBJT010001929.1:84079-108514 GCA_016785325.1 Chascanopsetta lugubris
AAACACAAACACACTTTGCAATAACTTACCACATACTCAAAGCACTTAATGCTCCACATTCCTGCTCCTTCCTGATTATTGAAAAATAATGAAACCTCACAAGAGGTACAAACATGGTTTCAGATGTTAATGAGGCTTAAATCCAAGGGGCGGAGTCAGCTCTATTTATACTTTCAGAACCTATCTACATGCACAACATTGATCCTGTGCATTAAGACAAAAATAACCCTCCGTTGTAGAACTTCAGAGATGTTATGCCGCGTTGTCTTTCATGCAAACAAACACTGGAAAACAGACTCCCTGGATCTAATTAATGTTATTTTGTTTCTGGGCTCTTTTTATTTATGATCATTCTGCTGCCTGAAACAATTTCCTGAACAAATGAAGCCCACTGCCTCCGTCGCTAATTGCTCCGCAAAGGTGCCCATAACCTTCGAAAGTCATGCGCAGATTCATCCCATCTCTCATCGCCCAGCTTGAAAAGTTTCAAAACCGCCATTAGAAGAATCCGAGCGCGAGCGAAATGTCTGTTTCTCATTAACGAGAACAAACAGAGGGACTTTGAGGAACACGGGCCTGAATATGGTTTGCAGCAGGTTTATCTGATACGGAGGCAAAGCAAGATTTCACTGTTTATTTTAGCCTATTAAAAATGCATGAAAGAGGTGTTTCTGAAACTGTTGGATTTTGAAGGGTCTTAGTATTTTCTGTAACAGTTGGCCAAACAAAATGTCTTGGTCCAGTATGAGCGTCTGTCCAGGGACACCTTTAAAGGTCTGTTCGAATGAGGTGAAATGATTTCCACTTCCATGAGTCGTTGTTCATTACACTATGTACAGTATATAGGAGCAGGGCCTCTGTGGGAGGGCTCATTGAAGCTTATTAAAAATGATCTATATGGATTACTTTTGTTAGAGTTAATATTGTCATGGGAACATTCTGACATGTGTGGTGATGTTTATGTTGCTGCGACCTGGCAGACTGTTTCACCACAGAGCTCAGGCTGAGAGACGAGGAAATGAATCTTGACCGGTGGCACCACTTTTTATTATCCAGCCTGAGGGAAGCTACAGAGCAGTTCAGTGAAAATGGGTAAATACAAGTATGTGCTCATTATAACTGTTCAGACAGCATCCAGTTATTGACCCCTGACTCACCCTTCCTTACATCACCATCACCGTCCTCTGTGACCTCATGCAAACTCCCACAGACCCTTTCACTGGCACTTCCCAACAGTGGCTTCACAAATCTCTCTCTCTCTCTCTCTCTCTCTCTCTCTCTCTCTCTCTCTCTCTCACACACACACACCTCTCTCTCACACACACACACACACACACACACCACATTCCCAGCTGTCAAACCAAATCAAAGAGCTCGCTGCACCGCCCTCCACCAGCACGACCAAACAGTGTAGGTTGGACAGAGCGCCGCAAAGTTTTCTAATTATGGAACAGGGCACATCATTAAGACGCTCTAATGAGCTTCCACAGGCCAGGTGCAGCCTCACCTGTCAGCCGCTCTCATTATTAACACGGTCATCATGTTCACCTGGACATGGTGGACAGGTTATTAGGGAGTGATGGGCAGGCAAGCAGCTGACTGCTTTAAAATATACTACTGCAACACTTCTGAAAATAAAGTGGCAATCTCTTGCTTCTGGGTTTTTTCATCTAAATCCAACATGACCTTTAATTCTTAAAAAGAAAAAGGCACACCGTGCACAAGTAAAATGCTTCATGTAGTATGTGTATTTATTTGTCAGCTGTCTGTGGAGCATTGTGAAGGGAAATAATGGTTATTGCCCTGGGAAAGTCCCAACTTTCTAAAAAGTACATAAAAGAAGAAAAGAGTTCGATTTACCATAAACAACATGGCGGATGGTTAAAAGGTCTTTGTTTTGTTAGTTTCTCATCACATCTGATTCTTCTCCTGTGTTAAATTACTGGGTGATGCAAACAAATGTAACTCTGTAAAGAAATCAACAGGCAGTACTGCGATGCACCGCATCTGCTGTGCACGTTTACACACCTGCAGGGGTTAAGTGTGGAGCTGAAACACGGAGGGAATATCTTTAAAGTGAGAGGCTGCAGATGTCCCGACCTAATCACCACGCCGTATTAAACAGAATCATCACGCTGCATTAAACATCACTCCTTCCTTTCACTTTGCCCGCTAATGCGCTAATAAATATTTATAGACAACTCACCTGTTGCCACGCGGCTAATATGTACTCGGTATCTTCAGGCGTTAACTGCAGCCGCATCAGCTCCTCCTCCGTTCGTTTTGAAATTCATGCAGCAGGGTCCGAAATCGCATTATCGCCGTGACGACAGGGTGACAACACAGTGACATGAGAGGAGCGAGTTTGTAAACACAACTCATCATGCTGTTTTCCTACAATGTCAGAGAAGGTAGAGAGTATATCTGTGAGTATATGGATGTTTATGCTCAGGAGGAGCAGATAAAGGGAAATGTATCCGAGTTCCCTTTGGACAAGTATCACAAATCACTGTCACAATAAGTGATGTTGGGCGTCTGTACTGGAGAAAAACTGAGAACTCAAGTTGCTTCATGTCAAGAGTTGTATATCTGTCAGTTTCATTCATTCATATCTGTCTGGTGGGATTTCTTGTCATTTCCCATACGTCTGAAAATAAAACTCAGTTTGTAGTCGAACCTTATCAAAGAGAGGGAGAGAGAGGTGTCTGTGTTGTATCTTTTAACCTCAGGGGACTTCAGCCACTTTTGAATCCGAGACAATGCCTGATGCAGCGAAGGGGGGTTTTACAATTTAGAAATAATGACCGATTGAACTGTTTTTTGTGCAGTGCAATGGAAGCGGATTGCGTGGTGTTGTGTTGTGAGGTGGTTTCAAATGTTTACTTTTCTAATATTAACTGGTACTGGAGACTTGTGGTTCAGTTCTAGACTCAAATACATTGTACTTACTTGGCTCACTCTCATCATCTACTATGAAGTGATTGGGTGAATGAGCTCGAAGCTCATTCACCCAATCCCTGTTGTTGGCACACCGCTCTATGGGGGCCCACAATGTGGGATACAACACATACAGTTATGACCCTGACATGGATCAAAGAATCCACATATGGGGTTTATTGATATTATTGAAAGCCTCCTCTTCTGATGGCTGGTTCAAATGAACCTCATTTCCATCGGATTGTTGAGGGTTAGAGTTGTAGGTTAGGGCTCTTAGTCATCCAGACTTCTCTGTCAGTTGTCTTTTCTTTTCTGACCAACATTTGATCGATGATTCAAATATGTTTTGAAAGAATCTATTAAATATGAACTATGATTCCCTTGACTTGGATTTAGAAAATATTTTTGATTCGTGTGTTTTGCTAAAGGAAATTTGAAAGATAAATCAATCATATGCTCTGTCCAGTGCTGCATACCTAACATGAGCCCTCAGCTTGTCAGTCCATGCCGAGGTAGAATAGGTTTTGGAGACAAAGGCCAGACATACAAATGTAGACTGACAGAGTCTTGAAGTTGTCTGCCTCAACTCGTCCTTCCCAGAGAGAGACAATAAGGAGCCGAGGGGAAAAATAAAGTGACAGAATGAAACAGAGAGTGAATTTGAAAAAGAGAAAAAATGGTGGAGTGATAGATAGAGAAGCAGGACGAGACAGAGGAGAGAGTCGGAGAGCGGGAGAAAATATAGAGAAAAGGCAACCGCCGCGATCAACCCTTACAGAAATCGATAACTCAAGCTAAGATGGAGACAGCGGGGCGGCGAGGGAAGGGAGGGAAGAGGGAACAGAGAGATTGGGGGATACCGAAGGGTGGGGGGGGGGGCGGGGCGAGGTGGGGGGGGGGGGCGGTGAGAGAGTGGGAGAGGGAGAGCGCACAAAGCTGAATATAGAGGTTGAGCATGTAAGAAAGCTAGAATGAGATGAAGAAGGTTGCTGGGTCTCTGTGTGCCGGAGGAGAGGCCCAGTGGGTAAACGTCTGGTCCGCCGAGGTCGAGCCCTTCACCTGCGGATCGACCGCAAACAAAGAGCAGGACGGGAGCGAGGAGGCGAGTGTGACAGACCGGACGAGCGAGGAGTATCAGAGGTGTTTCTTTGTTCTCCGGTGAAATGGAAACATGCGCAGCCCTCTGAAGCCGCCCAAACCTTTTCTATTTCTTTTTTCCTCCCCATTCACACGGCCGCAGCTCTCAGTGTCTCAGACCGTAGCACATGCTCACATAAAGTTCTAAAGGCTGACGCAACGATGAAACAACACAGTGCACTCGGCAAGCACACAACTGAACCAGAGACATTGAAGGCCCGAGCATTTTGAGGTTTTATCTCCAGGATTCAGATGGGAAGTCGCACATCCAGTGAAATCCTCCACTTATCTGGTGTAACTAGAGGCTAAAGTGGTAACACTGATGTTTGAATGCACAATCGAGTCAGTGTTTGCCCATTACATCAGGAGTGACTCCTCTCTATGGAGACGGCAATGTTGCGCAAACATGGTTTTCCGCTAGCGTTAGATCTGGCAAAAATCGTACTGTCTAATTTACAAAAAGCGGAATGATAATCGACAAAGAGAATGAATGGTTTCTTTTCCATTTTTATAGTAGCCTAGAATGGACAAACTTACCAATCAAGTCAAGCTACGACACACTGGGATTCAAAGTGGAAACATTCTTTATGTGAGACCGTGAGTCTGATCTGTAACATGAAAATTCACCACTAGATGCAACTAAGTCCTACGCACTGCACCTTTGATGAACAAGGGAGAATGACTCCATGAGGCAAATGGTTCAAATCAGCATTGACCGAGGAACAAAGTTAAAAAATAGAGCAGCAACGCGATCAACAGCTGTTGACCGTTGACACACATGGGATGTGAGTTGATAGCTGAAGCGTTCGATGGCGCCACGTGAGGGAGCAGCACACGGAAAGCAAACGGAGTTGGAGTTGTATGGGTAGCATCACCGCTGGACCATGAAAGGGAGATGAAAGAGTCAGAATTTCAGTTTTTTTTTAAAAGCGTCTTTAAGGATAAAAGCCTGAAATCCATCATGTCTCTGACAACAAAGTGGTGCAATGATGAACACAGCAGCCAGTTGTCAGCGGGATGCACATCCCCTTCATGAGTAATACAAAGCCCAAATCCAGCAACAGCTTCTTTTGACAATTGATCGACACTAGAGAGACTTGTTTCTGTTGTTTGGTGTCACAGCAACATGAAAGAAATTTAGACTGTTGTCACGGGTGTGTGGGTGAACGCTCGTACGTCTAGTCGAGTGTGTGGGCAAGTGCTCTCAGTTACGGCTCGCAAACACACACACACACACACACACACACACACACACACACACACACACACACACACACACACACACCTCGGAGGGCGCCGTGATGTCTACAATTTTTGTAATTAGGTCCTTGTAAGTGAGGATTAGTTCATTATGAATTAATGTAATGACACCAGCCATTCCATGGAGAATTCGCCCCAAATGCAAACCCGTCAACATTGTATCTGAAAAGCTCAATGTGGCTCCCCGGGATTTAAGTATGACAGTGCTATAAAATGCCATTTCATCTTTGTGCCGCTCGTAATCCTAATCCCCCAGAGTTTGGTTTCTCCGAGCCGCTAACACCACGGCTAAGTGTCGTGCATCTTGTTGTGTGCCTTGACGGCGATTTTCAAAAATTATTATTATCATTCCTCTTATAGAATATGAAAGCTCAACAACGGCTGGTGTGTGTTTGTGTGTGTGTGTGTGTGTGTGTGTGTGTGTGTGTGTGTGTGTGTGTGTGTGTGTGTGTGTGTGTGTGTGTGTGTGTGTGTGTGTGTGTGTGTCATGCTTTCTTTGGCAGAGGGCGATAAACTCAAATGTGAGCTCAAACCCTGCGGATGACTTCACATATTCTCTGCTCCATCGTCCGCCCCATTTGTTTGTATTTGTTTGTTTGTTTGTTTGTTTTGCTGCAGATGTTCAGGGCGTCTGTGCAGAGGCAACATGTATTTTTGAAAGAATGAAGCGCTGCAGTTATTTCTTGATTAATTATTTATGAACACTTTGTGGAAGTCTGGGTTGAACAGAGCACAACTTTTAATACCCGGATATACTGAATGTCTGGATGAACAGAGTGACTGTTCCCCACAACAAGGCCAGGGGCTCTTGTTCGCCCCCTTGTGTCTGACAGCTGTAAGGCTCATAAACTCTGTCTATGAAAAGGTTTTTTTTTTTTTATTATTCTTGGTCGTCAAGTCTGATGTCTGATCATTGTTGGCAATATTGGCACAACCCGTTTCCAATCCAGTGACACATAAAGAATATATGATAATTACTCTATCTGCCTGAACGTACCTAAATCACCTAAATCTACAAATAGCTGCCTATATTGCCTTAAAATGGGCCGTTTCTATTTCACCGGTTCGAATGGACAAATCATACATACATGTAGTTTCTCCTTCATGCTCAGAAGGGAAGTGGTATTCACCTGCATCATGCAGCCTCGCTACTTCCTGTACACTGGACTTTCAAGAGATTATCTTTGTAAACAACAGAATCCTCTCCATAATCACAATCCAGATAGGGCAATTACAATAGAGGGCTGTATGTTTGCACATGTTCTATAAAGGCGGTTGCATGCTTAGAGGAACGGATGAGAAATACATCCATTGTTCCCATCCACATTAAAGTTTGATCACCATCACTCTGTGTTTTCTCACTCTATGCAGGATGTGTTATGTGGCTAACAGGCTCTAATTTATTACATGACATATTCGTGACATTTCAACCTTTAACAGAGCATGAATTTTCATACATTAGCTTGGCATTTATTCATGATGCCTCTGCTTCACGCGTCATTTTCAGATATGTACAGTGTGTGTGTCGCATAGGGAGTGTGAGGACTTATTTTTTGCCCCATAGTGCCCCGGAGTCACAGTCTTCTACCTCGCCCTCCTTCTCAAACTCCTTTCTTCTCGCCGACAACTTCCCCCACTTTGCCCTGACGTCAGCGGAGTTCTCCATCCCCTCCTCCGAGTGTCGCTCACTGCATCTCCATCCATATGACGAGTCATGGCGGATACGCAGGGCGACAGATGTGAAAAAGAGCAGAGGGAAAAACAAATTGTGTTCTCGGGCAGAAGTCATCATCCCGCCTGACACAGCTGTCCGTCGGCCTTGACCCGAGGGGACTCGACACTAAATGTGACTTATAGCGATAAACACATAGAGACGCACACGCTGATTGAGATTGCCCGCGGTAATGATGATTACGGTTGTTTACGAGCTTCACGCTTCAGTTTTGTCAGTTCCAACGGCTGCCAGATGTGTATGCGTTTCCGCGCGAGGACAAATCTCGCTCACACTGTGTTTGTGTGCGCGTACTTTACACACAGGAAGGAGGAAGGAAGGGGCAACCAGGCTACAGTCAGGTTATTGTGTCCTTTACCAAGCCGACATGCCAATTAAGGACACACACGCATTGATATTAATTTTCCCATCTTCCCCCTCACTCCCGTTTCCAGGGAGTTTTTCATTTAATGGCCCGATACACCCGATGATGACCTGTAAAGAGTTGTAGATGACTGCGGAGGTATGCAAAGTGAATTTACTAGAGCAGAACAGTGTGATGAAGAGCTGGCGGGGAGGGGGGGAGTGGGGGGGAGGGGCTCCCTCCTCAGAAGTTGGCCCAGAGAGGTGGATCCCGTTACGGATGCTCTCAGGTAGAAAGTGTTGGAATAACTCATTATCCTTCCCCCGGCCCGGGTGCAGCGTGCCCTGATAGAGACGGCGGAGATGTCTCGCCTGACACACTGCAGGCAACAGTAAACTCTTTTACCTCCCCCCTCCCTCAGCCCCTCCCTCCTGCTCCAGTATCATTAAAATGCAGGGTTTATAGATATTGTTCCTCCTTTTTGCAGCAGGGGACACATAAAAAAAATGTTTTCATTTATTGTTATTTCAATGCATTCATATGGAAACAGGAACTCCAGATAACAGCAGCCTTTTCTGATTGATTCCACTTTTACAAGAGGTACTCGAACATACACAGCATTTCAATCAGGAAGCTTTAAACTTAACTCTATGTAACTTTGGCCCCTTCACCAGAATAATTGAAATGATAACCAGTATCAGTAAGGGATCATGGGTGTTGTTGTCATCACCAACATTGTGAATGGAATTCAACCTAATTTGATTATGCATGTGTGATCATTTAAATTTCAATCACTTAACATAGCTCATCCATGCAGGTGTATGAGAAGGAAACCAAAGACTTAGTTACAATCACAGCCGACCGACAAATAATGTGTTCATCTTGCCGTTAGAAATGGAAATATTTCAGTGTATCTTACGGAATGGACCTTTAAAGGTGCTCTGCGGAGGTTTGGGGAAATTGCGTTCACTAATTCAGACCAAATCGCATTCCATTAACGCACTCTAAGATTGTGACAGCCCACCTGACAACCTGTCAGCCCTTTGTTTGACCCGCATTGTTAAACTGTGATAGAGGAATCACAAGGACTTCTGGATCACTGGCATCTGTGCAGTGTTGCATGCCTCCATTTTGGCCTCCATCATACATCAAACCATAATGGGTTGGATGGGGTGTTTCAAATACAACATCGGAGCAGGATCAGAGCCAAGGGAGTATGCAGTTAACATAGATTAAAGGGCAGATCATAGAGGGGCTAATGGGAATGTAAAGAGATGAGATGCCAGGAAGGAGCCACAGAGACGCGGGATAAATAGACAGATATGGAGCGAGGGAGGGAAAGGCCACTGAGACAGACTGATATGAGCGTGCAAGGGAAAGGTGTGCAAGGGAGATATGAGTGCGGGTGCAGGAGCATGAAGAGAGAGAGTAGAAAGACATAATAGGAGGAGAGATGGAACGAAAGAGGCCTCTGAGACCAGGTGATATGAAAGAGCAGGGAAAAGGTGGGGAACGCGAGGAGAGGGGCCTACATATTCAACGGGCCACAGAGACAGGAGAAACGCTGTTAAAGCCTGGAGGTAGGAGGGGGCTCGCAAAGCGAATTGATGGATAGGTGGTCAGGGAGACGAGAAGGATGAAGACAATAGGAAGAGACAGGGGAGCCAGACAGAAGTCTTGGAAACAGATTGAGAGGAGCAGAGAGGCGAAGACAGACACTCGCAGGCAGTCGCGGAGATAAACAAAAGCACTGAGACAAAGACAGAGGGACACCCACCCACTCGTCTGTTTCTCATATCCACACAAACGCACCCAGCATTATCTGCCAAGAGAGAGAGAACGAGAGAGAGAGAGAGAGAGAGAGAGAGAGAGAGAGAGAGAGAGACGGCGATGCAGGGCCATGGCTAATATGGCTTCCCACTACCAGCCCTACAAACCCAGAGATGTGAAGAGGATAGGAGACGAACAAAGACCACGGGGGCGCGGAGAGGACAAATCAGGCTCAGCACAACAGACCCACACACCAATGACAACAAAGAGACGAAAACCGGCGGCACACTGACACAGACAAATTGATCCGTTCAAAAAGTCTCTGAGACAGAAAATAATATTTTAGCCTGAGTGCACTGGGAGATACTATTGTGTTTGTCCCGAAGCCTTCAGAATGAGTGAGAGTGCGAGCAGGGGTGTATGCAGTGTGTGTGTGTGTGTGTGTGTGTTTGAATGATGTGCACATTTTTGGTTGTGTCTCCTAGTGGGTGTGCGAGAGAAAACAAGGGCTTTATTCTTGCGTTTTGAAAGATGGAACCTGTTTGTTGGAGGAGTGGGATTTGCTGAGTGCAGCGAGCAGATAAAAGGTACAGTGTGTAGAATTTGGAGGCATGTTGTAGTGAAGTTGTGTATTGGAACTGAATAAACTCATCTTCATCTTGTAAGCGTGGAGAGACCTGTGGTCGCCTTCAGTTATCATCTCAAAAAGTGTTTAGTGTGTCCATTGTGTCCAGTGCTCCTGTAAAAACATAGAGATGACATAGAGGCTTAATTTTCCATAAAGTCACACACTGGATCTTTAACTGTTTACACTTTGGTACATGCCCCCATTCTTTGCTTTCACTTCTACTGCGCCAACTTTTCTCAGGTGTAGAAACTCCATGACCAAAATATGTCGCCTGAGACAGGTTCATAGAAATCCACATCTAAGGGTTATGAATGCCATTCTGATATTTCGGCCCCAACTGACTGCCTTTCTTAAAAGCCATCATCCCCCAGCCTTGGAATATGAGCGACTGAGCATGTCGAGTGCCATTTTGGATCCGCTGACCTTTCAGTTCACGCACCAACTGGCAGTGGACTGATCCCTTGATTTGAACAAAATAGGGCCTGTGTACTTGTGCTGTGTTGTGTTGGGTGTGGGCCCAGGAAACTAATAACATGGATTTTATTTACACTGCTGTCGGAGAATCTTCAAAAGTTTGACTCTTTTTTTTGGACAGCAAACAACAACCAGTGCAACCATGCAGAGTTTTATCAAAGCCGTCCATTGTGATGAAGCACTACCAAGCAAATGAATCCTGGGTGATTAAGAAGTACAGTGTGTCGAATGTTGTCACATGTTGCAACTGAATATCTCTCAGTAAAATGTAAAAAAAAAATTGGTGAAAATGCATGTAAACATAAATATTCATACACAACCATCAACAAAGAGTGTTCAATTCGGTACAGTCAGTGGAGCCGGTGGTGGTACATGCGGTGCAGCCGATCACGAAAGTCACATTGGAGAAACAGTAGTCACCTTGTCTTGGGTCAGAACCAAAAGGGCACAGCACCAAATAAACAAAAACACACCGTGTGCAACACTGAGCCAACGCCCCCAGAAGCCCTCATTTTCATTCACTCATTTTCTGCTTGGCCTCTCGCTAACCCTGCCATGTAATGACACCACCGATTCCCGCTGTCAGTCTATTGAGGGTTTGTTTTTGTTTTTTCTCACGCAGGTAGGAAGCAAGGGAAGTCAGGCTATATATGTACACAAGTGGGAAAAGTCTAACTTTATCCTAGTCATAAGTTGCTTTTCAGGAGGAGTAATCAAATACGACACGGGGCTGTGCTGAAGTGGTTTGGGACATAACTGGAGGGAGCTAATAACTGCCGAGTGACAGGCAAGTGACTTGAGAGTGGCCAAAGATCAAGGACGGTGACATGACTCCTACTAATTGGGGTTGGGGGATGGAATGGTTGACGTCGTGGTCGGCTGGGGGCTTTGCTTGGTTTGGCGTGTGTGTTCAGGGGCCACACTGACCCTCACTAACTGTGAACGTCTCGGACTGAAAGTTGGATCATACTTGTACAGAATAACAACAGCACAAACACACACACAATGTATACGCACCAAGAAAGAGGATTGTGAAGTCTCTTAAAGAGACGGCGTTAATCCTATTGACAATAGCTTGACTGAACAGTGGCCCGTAGAGAGATGAGGCTAAATCTCTTCATGAAGACAATAAACATTGTGGTCACACGGACAAAATACACAACACGTGTCTATCGACACACAAAGACACACGTGTAGCTTCCTCTTGAACTCCAACTCTAAAAACTCCAACTCTAAAGCCCAAAAGTAGAGTTAACTCCTCTCAAAGAAATAGTGCTGCATCAGAAGTCGAGTTCAATCCCCTCCTGTGGAAATAAGTGGCTCGGGAGATTTCATTGGTTCTGATGGAATTTGACAAAGCGATATTGACAATGTGGCGTATTCTGAAGAATAAAGAGAAAAATGTAATATTGTTTCCCCCCTCTAGTCCAGTTATTGTGATATATTGCCAACCACCAAAATATTTACTCCCGTCTCTCAGCCTCGTTACTGTCCCAAGTCAGAGGACGTCATCCATCCGAGGCGGAGAGGAAAATATCACATTTCTTATTAAAGTGCAGTCCTTTACTTTCGATTCACTCTTCAAACAGACACACCCACACAGAGGGTTTGTGTTGCGTGTGTGTGTGTGTATGTTTGTGTGTGTGTGTGTGTGTGTGTGTGGGCGTGCAATATTGTATGTAACTGCTGTTTTTAATGGAGCTCTAAAATCACAGGTGTGATGTTGCACTGTACCTGTCAGTCTCAGAGGCATTCACCATGTAGCCATGCACAATATGTTGAGTAAATGAATTACTCCCACCGCTCGGCTTCCCTTTGTCAATATAAATTACATTAATGTGACAAAAGCCTCAAACTGTTAATGATTCCACAATTAATCACTTGCAAGGATGGTTAAGCATCAACTTCGGAGCCGTCACTGAAGTTTATTTGAGTTCCATCTGTTTTTCAAAAGGAACTCACTCACCAGGTTTCTTTTGTGTGTGTGTCTGTTTGCTCCCCAGACGGGACCCCCTACACGTGGTGGGTGGGCCGGGGCAGCGAGAAGCACTTCTACTGGGGCGGCTCGGGACCCGGCATCCAGAAATGCGCCTGTGGCATCGACAGGAACTGCACCGACCCTAAGTATGACTGCAACTGCGACGCTGACCTGGCACAATGGTGAGTCAGTCTGCCATGTAAACATTCTGCAGCAGCACAAACATCGTGGGAGGGGATCGATCGGATTTCTCGCAGTTTCAGTTTTACATTGATTGTAATTAAAGTCTGTCGAAAGAGCTGCCAGCGAAAGGTCGCACAGGGCTCACACTCTGAGTGTAGACACAGAACCAATTGAATAATTATATCACGCTCATTTTATCCAAGACAAGCAAACACGCACATTTTACTGCCATTTATTGTCATAAGAACACACACATATTGAAACCAGTTTTATGCTTAATCAACTTTTTCATAAAAAACGAAACAAAACATATGACACCGCTTTGATGTGAAATGTACAGTTAGTAAATGTAGTGACATCTTGTGGTGATGCTGTGTGTTGCCACTGATTGAGCCAACCTCCACTTTGTACTTTGTTATATGAGCAGCTCCGATACATCAGTTAAGGCTGATGTTAGATGTTGTGAATCAGTTTTACATTTCAGTACCAACAGACGCTCTAGTGCTTGTCAAAATAAAACAAGTCTGTTGTTTAGTCGTAATGTAATGTAGTATGATGCCGCATGTTGCCCAGAACTATTGTTTACTCCCACAGTATCAAATCTTGCCTTATCTCTACTCACAGTAAAGATTGGTCTGCCTGTTGAAGGCCTATTCTACTTTGCATGTTGTCACAGATATTTTAATTCAATTCGATTTTTGCACAACTCCAAATAAATCCTACACGAACTCAAGTTTTATTTACGCAGCCTCTAATATCACATATCAAACATTTGCCTCAAGGGTTTAAATGAAACATCTTGACTGAAGAACAGCGGGTTATTGAATCATTTCATCAGCCGAGCTGCAGAGGGAAACATGTTGCAGCCATTGACAATTGACTCAGGCCATCTCCATTGTGCTGGAACCAAAATTGCCACTGCTGCTAATGCTAATGTTTTCATTCATCTGCAAACCTAACATTCTAATGAGGCGTCTCACTCGGAGCTCTGAAGTGGTTGGATGATGAGCGGCTCGGCTTTTATTTGAGAGCCACGTTTGAACCAACAGTTTGTGTTTCTCAGCTCCCTTTGCCGGCTGATGGATCTTCTCATTACGCCAAACCTATCTTTGTCTTGTGGGTGTGCGCACGTTCATAAATACTGTCTCTGAGTAATTACTATGTGTTTGCAAGAAGAAGAGATTTCATTTGATTTCACGTCTCTGCACTCGTCTCCAAAACTGATGAGATTATAGATAAGTCACTCTCAGACTCTATTAATAATGTATGCATTAATGTTTCATTCTTTGGCTGAGCGACTTTTTCAAATAATTCCCTTATTACTCTTTTTCCCTTCACTAACAATGAGTCTGGCAGCGCGCGCGCACACACACACACACATATTCACAAAATACACAGGCCTGCTAGTTAGATCCCTCAAAGTCCAAAATGCAATGAGCTATTCAAATAGTATCGTCTGTAAGTGGATTTGTTCGTATATTACAAACACTTAAAAATACTTATCATTGATTGATGGATTGTTTGATTGATGGATTGATGGATCACTCTGATTCACTCTTGTCCTTCCTCCATCTCACAGGCGAGAAGATTCAGGTCTCCTCATATCGAAGGAACACCTGCCCGTCAGCCAGGTTGCCGTGGGCGACACCAACCGACCGGGATCTGTTGCCAAGCTGACTGTCGGACCACTGCGATGCCAGGGAGATAGTAAGTGTGGTCATGGATTCATATGTACAAGCATACACAAATACATACATACTGCATATGTAGAGTAACAGTGAGTGATCTATAAGTGCAAAGATATTTTTCAGGAACCTTTCATATAAAAACTCTAGATTTAGAAAGCTAATTTCATATTCTATGACTTTGAAACAAACCCTGTGGAGACCCAGCCCCCATGGGTGCAGCACAGTTATACCTACAGGTGCTTTGATTCAAAGGAAACGAAAAAGGGTCGCTAATGCAGCCGGGAGCTGAATCTTAAAAACAACTTCAGAGCGTATGGGGGGGTCCACGTTGGAGGATGAAAACCCGGTGTGAGCGTTGGGGATTAGGCCCTGGAGTTTTGTTGGACCACAGGTCACAATGGCTCTAATTGGAAATGTGCGCGTTAATGATCTTCACCCAGTCAGGCTCGGCTTCATTTTCAAAATAACCCTCAGCTTGTTGTAGAGGCGTACCTTTATTGAAGGTCTTATCAGTGGTTGGATCAAGAGATAACTCCTCAAGTCTCTTTAATGTAGAACTTATTAAAAGGCTCATGTTGACACTGTGTGTAGAGTTTGAACAGACGTTGGGAGCAAGAATGTGATGCTGGGAAGTTCCCAATTAAAGCAGCTTTTCAAATAATTTTAAAAAACCACACCACTTGATGGTTTAGTGATATCAGGAATTAATAGCGAGAATCTAATTGTGTCACTGGTGCATTCACAGGTAAAGGTTGCGTTACCCATAAAAACAAAGGTTGCTCTGTGATGCCAGTTCAAGCATGCTGCTGCTGTTGCTGAAATGCCAACACGCTGCTAAAACAAGCGATATTACATGCACCGTGGAACTTAAAGATCATGATATCCTTTTTTCCGCCCCAAGGTTATTTGTGTCCCTAAGGAGACGTGAGTCTTACACGGAACTCTGAAAGTATTCTGAAATGCAATTAAACTGCAATAAATGATCAATGAGATGAGATCACCTGGGTTCGGTGGATATATCCTCAGTTGTTTGGATAAAACCCTCGAACCGACAGAAAGCTCCACCGCCCCCGCTTTTCCTTAATCCCCCTCCAACTCTGCTCACCTCGAGCCTTCTTAATGCATTCTCTGTACGTCGCGAAAATTACTCATGAAAACCAAGTAAATGTCGGCTGCCTCCATTTCCATCGATGTATTCAGGAACGTAATGGAGGCAGACTGAAAAGATGTGTAACGCCGGCGAGCAAAGTGCCAGGCATCTTACAATGATAGCTGGATACATTCATACACTGGCACCTGAATTATTACCTGAACTGGCCTTTTCCAGCGACGGCTGCACGGTGTGCAATTCACGGCAGCTGCAGAGGGAGCAAATGACACGGTGGAGAAGCTTAGATAGGACCCACACATTAAATAAAAGTCACTTCAGTCAAGAATATACAGAAAATGATGAATGATATGCTGATTATCGCTCTCTTTGTTGCGGTGAGTCAGCCTGTCATGGATATTGGGTTATTTCCTGGATCAGAACTGAGGGTCCTCGCAGTGAACGCACAGGGGGAATAAGAGGGATCTTTGCTGTGTTTGCGCCGCAGCCGTGATATTTATCAACTCGAGTTATCAGCTTTGCTGCACAACCAAAACCATGTGTTGTATTTAAAGCTGCCGAGGGTAAACAGAGGAGCAGGTGAGGATTTGAAGGAGTACAACTTTCAACCCCCCCACCCACCCACTGCTCCCCCTCCCTTCCTCCTTCCCTTTTTCTAATTGAACCATGTCTCCAGAAACAATCCTACTTTTCCACCAGCTACAACATCCAATAACCACCGAGTTGTTCACAACTCATGCTCCTCTATTGCTAAACTCAGGATCAGTTGAATTCATTATTTGTGTGCCAAAGCAGTGATTGGCACTTTGTAAGAAACTTCTCCTTGCACTGATCGATCGATAGAAACTGCAAAAATGGTTGTAAACATGTATCACGTATCGCAAATGATATGTACTATATTATTATTATATACTAACATGATTAAGTTAACCATATTTATTGAAGTGTACACAGAGAAGTTACAGCTCAGCCTCCTTTTTTTCATGGAAAACAGAAAAAAAATGGTGATTAATTCACCAGAATTCAAAAGGAAGAAACAACTGAAAGAAAGGCTTTTTTTAACCCTAATTATATTCTCCCTGCGTGCGTGGAGGAAAAAGCCTCTTTCTTTATCCACAATCCTGGAGGAAATGAAACATTACAAATGTGTTTTTATACTTTCAGACATTATTATCTGCATTTTTAGGACGTAATCATAAAAAAATTTAAAAAACCTTGAAGTTAAGAATTCACTGTCTGTGCTTTGGATGTGTCCTTGGATTAAAAAAGTACCTTGAGAGAGAGAACAAGGTAAAACACTTCCCGTTAAGCCGACCGCCCTCGACGCTACTGGAGGAGTGGTGCCACCTTGTCACCGAGTCACTCAGAGACTCTGCGGCTGCGTCCGGGCCCCTGCAGGAGACGATCACATGTTTTGGCGCACTGATAAACAAGTCAGCGTGAGCTCGGCACAAGCTGCCTCTATATGACCAACTGAAACCGTTTCTGACTCTTTCAATGTAAACACTTCCTCTCGCCCTTTATTCTCTGTTCCAGCTCATCCTTGTAGTTGTGTTCGTTTTTCTGGCAGACACAAGAAACTGCCCACACACACACACACACACACACACACACACACACACACACACACACACACACACACACACACACACACACACACACACACACTATGAGAGGCAGTTTAGTCCGTGCTGCTTCTCCCCCTGTCTACTCTTCTAATCATTGTTGACACACTGTTCTCTGTGGGACGCCGGGTCGACCGGGACACACTCACGGGCTCTGTCACTCCATCTTGTTGACCTCGTCTCTTTCCCCGCCGCTTTCGAGTCGGCCGTGTTCACTTTGTCCTGAATCGACCTGCGGCGTGTCGGGCCTGCAGAGCGCTGCGCGCCTCCGTCGGCGTGGATGGACTTCGCCGCGCCCCCGAGGTTTCTCTTCCACCGGGACGGATGGAACGTTTCTCATCCTGGTTCCACTCGGACCTCCGCACAAACGTATTCCAGAGTGACTGTAGCCAAAAAGAAGATACCAGAAAAACTTCACCATATAGATCTGTTCCCCTGGTTCTAAAGGTCCATGCAGCCTCTGTCAGAAGGAAACCTCTCAGCCTCCAGGAGCCAATCAGCCGCTTTGTTTTCCTGCCACTATCCAGAAATGAAGCCAAAATGCTCTGAATACAGATGGCACCATTTTGCACATCTGGAGCCAAAGTCGTAAAAAGGGGGCGGAGCCCTGGTAGAGAGGTGAGGTTGATGGAAATGTATATCTGGTATGACAGAACCAGCTGGTTTAGGGTATTTTCACTAGTTCATCATCATAGTTGCCCCTCTCTCTCTCTCTCTCTCTCTCTCTCTCTCTCTCTCTCTCTCTCTCTCTCTCTCTCTCTCTCTCTCTCTCTCCCTCTCCCTCTCCCTCTCCGTCTCGGCCCTTGCTCGACCTCCCAAGACAAATCCAGATGAAAGCAGCGTGGAGCGGGCTAATGTCTGCATCTGCCGCCTGATGCGGTGCGGTGGTGGGAAGTGATGTCCTGTGGAGAGGAAAAGCAAACATGGATGTGATCTTTAGAGCAGGGCGGTGAGATCATTAGGGCGATGTCACGTCACATAGTCTCTGTTGGCCGCTCCTTTCTCACATTAAAGGGAATAAAAGAGTGGAGCTATGCTCATCTCACCGGACTGTGCTGTGGAGTCTGTGTGTTTTACACAGAGACAGGGCTGGAGGTAGAACCGTGTCAGTCCTTCCCTCCTTCCTTCCTTCCCTAGTTCTAGTCTCCTTTTCCTCCATCCTTCCTTCTTTCATTTTGTCCACACGTCTTCATGTGCATCCTTCATTATCATCCTCCCTTTGTTCCTACTGTCCACCCTGTCTTTCCTATTTCTCCTCCATACTTTTTCCTCTCCTTCCTTCCTTCCTTAATTTCTTTCTCCCTTCCTACCTTTCTTCCTTCCCCGATTCTATCCTTTGTGTCTCCACCCTTACCTCGTTCCTTCATTCTGGTGGAGCATCCATTCATCTTTCCCTCTTTACTCTTTCCCTTCACTCCCTGTGTCTATTCACCCCCCTTCCTCCCCTCTACCTTATCCTTCTTTCCTTTAATTCCTTCCCTCCTATCCTTCCTTTACACCCTCCTTTTCATGTCCTTACTTCACCTCTGTGGCCACCCTGTCTTCCCTTTCCTTCCCTCCACTCTTGCCCATTCTTTCCTTTCCCTCCTTCCACCTTCCCTTCCATTCATCCAAATTCTGGAAAAAACAAACCAGTTCTTTCTTCTCACTGGTGTCACACTCATTACGGGCCCCTCATCAACAATCTGGTGCTTCTTCCTCTAATGTCCCCTCATCACGGAGCCGCCAACATACAAACACACCACCACTTAATGACCCACGACATCACATCTGCTTGTGTGTGTGTGTGTGTGTGTGTGTGTGTGTGTGTGTGTGTGTGTGAGTGTGTGTGTGTGTGTGTGAGGTCTATCTTGCAGTAGAATCACCATTTACCAAAGATGGATCCTTGTGTCAGTTGGAAGGAGCTGTGTTCATTTTGTGTTACTCCATTAAAATCTTTGTGTGGCTGAGAAAGAGAGAAAGAGAGAGTCACACAGTTTTATTTCTGAGGCTACATTTGAAAAAGTAAGTTGCAAATAAAGATGACTTTGAGGTATTTCGCCATAGAGCTGCCTGAGACAGCGGAACATGGAGCATACATTATAAATTTGTCCATTAAGGCATATTAAACCGATATTAAAAATTTCACACGTGAATAGGTGCTCCGCTCATGATTGATGCGTCTCATACTTTGCATGGAGCTCCGTCTCACTAAGAGCAATGATGATTGGCGGCCATATAATGGGTTTTCATAGGCAAGTGACTAATGTCTTACTCAGTCAGGGGAAAGTTTTCTGGAGGAGCGACTTCTGTGCGCGTCTGCGCGAGCTCCCATTGGTGTGTCTCTGACTGTCTGTGTCCCCGTGCTCGGCACAAGAGTGAGTGCGAGTGCAACTTTCTGTGAGAGTGTGCGCGTACGTGCGCTGGCATTAATGAAGCCCATTTCCATGGTCAGTTTAACGGCAGCCCGTGTAGTCACGGGCAGACAGAGAGGAATTAGACTCATTTATTGACGTTAAAAGGCTTTGGACATTTTAATTGAAGAGAATGAAAATAAATGGCAGCAAATGGAGCAGAGCTGCATATATTCTATTATTATAATGTAATGCACCTGCTATGAGACATGCTTGGCCTGATGGCTGACCGCTGACGAGGGGTCGTCTATGTGATGGCTCAGAGCCGATGAATTGGTTTGTTCCCATTCGCCACCGTTCACATGCCTTCACGTAATGTCACTGTCAGTGATGTCACTTTAACAGTGAAGGTGGGACCTTAATCACGTCTATTTTTATTTACTCAGTTTCCATCATTAGTTTGAGCATCTGATACATTTGAATCGGGAGTTCAGATTGTACATAGTTAAAGTGTAAATAGAGTAAATTGTGTGTGCAAACAGTTTTTGCTGTATTGATTTTAGCTGTGGAAACGTATTGTAGGAAAACTGTGAAATAGATCAAATCCTTCCTTGGACACTGTTTTATAGTGAAAGAAAAAAGCATCAAATGTAAATGCTTGTTATCATAAGTGGCACTTTTTCTGTGACTAAACAGGTGATTCAAAACAGTTTTTAACTGAAATGCCCCAGCTGATCTACAATCATTCAAATTCAAGTGCAGTGAATCAGGGAAGTCACATTAAAATCCCAGTGACATGAATGTAGCACCGGGTGGGTGTTTTTGTCTGTGGAACTTTTATTGTCCCATATGCAAATGCAGTTGACCTAATCATGACTGATAACTATTAGTCATTCACAAGGAAATAGAATGAAAGAGAATCAGTCATCACTCATTGATCTTTTACCAGATTTGTGCAGAGAACCAGGAGATAAACAAAAACAAGATTATTCACATACAAAAAAATACAGATTTGCTGCAGATCATTTTCCAAGGTTTTGCAACTTTCACATTTCTGCACATCCTCATTTTAATTTTGCTCTGCAGAAATGTTGTCAACCAAACTTTTGATTGAATATATTTGAGCATATGACCGTTTTGCTTTGTTTCGTTTTTGGTGGCCCGTGGACGTCATTATGTCATTTGAACAGCTCGCAAGAATTCAAATTTATTGGGGGGGAAGCAGCTCTTTGAACTATTTCAACAGTAACATCTGCATGCAGGTTGAATTGATTGTATAATATACCATCACTTTTAGTCACATGTCCCTAAACTACTGACAAATGTGAGAATGTGGCTCTGTGTGCTGAGGGTTGGGCGCTAAACACGCGGCGTAATTACAGAGCGAGATTGAAAAGCGTCGCAGGTCTCAGTTGACAGACTCAAACTAATTACCTGAAGATTCAAATGCTACATTTAGCGCGAACATACTGGAGCTCGACCATAAAATGACAAAGTGCCACAGATGGTTCAATTACACACGCATGAGGTGAAATACGAAAATGAGCTCAGGGGGAACTGAGCTGCGAGGAGCCGCGGTTCAACACTATAGGCAGTACATTTAGGTTCAAGTGTTTTGAACAGTGGTCTCAGTGATGCCCTAAGGGCCACTCTGGCAGGCAGAGGTGCCGCCCCCCAGGATAATTGCGACTGTCTTGCCCGGTACGCAACACCGATGCTCATGGTTTCATGAACAATCCCCCCGACGGCTTCGCACCTGAAGGGCGTCGCACTGTAAGTCGCAGGTGCAAAAGTTAAATTAGACGTGCTGCTGAGCTCGTCCTCTTAGATGTGATCTGTCAGGCCTGAGGTGAGAATGTCACCAATTTGCAGTGACGTCAGACATATTGTGCGCGTTCATTCAACTGAGCTGTTGGTGTTGCGATGTTCATCTTGCCTGATCAATTATAATGGTGCTAAAGTGGAAGCTTGATTTCTCCGGGTATTTCAGAACCCACAGGACATGACATTGATTATCTGGACTCATCTTAAATTAAGTGATGAATGGCAATGGACTTTTACCGTTTGTGTCGCAATTACACCTCCAATCCACTAGTTGGCATCATCATTATTACTTCATCAAAGTGTTTAATCATTCCCAGGGTCCGTGAGTTGGGGAAGTTGACTGTTCTGTCTTCCTGCATTTAGAAAGTCAGTCAAAGTCACCTTGTGCCAAACGTGTATTTGAATGTGAATGCTTTATGCTATGTGTGTGTGTGTGGGTGTGTGTGTGTGTGTGTGTGTGTGTGGTTGGAAATGTCCGTGTTAATGACCTGAGACAGTCCAGTCAGTCATCCTAACCATCTGCTGGTCCTGACACACAACCCATCTGGTCAACCACAGACAAATGAATCATCTGGTTGGCTTCCAGACCCCAACTTCACCTACACCAGAGTCTGACAGCGTGTCAGGCCGCGCAGCTCAGGGGGGATGGATTGTCTGTTCGTTTTTACTCATGTTCCTGAGTCAACAGCCGCTTCCATTGATACTTCATCTGAACCGTATGTGTCAGATTAATTAATTAAGGGTTCAGATGAAATACATGAATTACCTAAATCACTACAATCCTCATTAAATCAGGAACGGTTTCAACAAATTGTTATGGCCATTCATTTTCCACTGTTGATGCTACGTCATTGCTTCATGTACCTTTGACCTTTAACTGTAGGGGGCGTCAGAGGTCAGAGCCATGAGACTCTACCACCGGACACAAATCCCCTAGACTTAGACTCATATGTAAATCAGTGGTGTGTGTGTGTTTCAGTCTAAGAGTGAGAATAGAATAGGAGTCCTCACACACACACATACACACACACACACACACACAGACACTAGAGTTCTGTACCATTCAGTCAAAACTGCTGCCAAACTTATCTGAAATAACTTAACAATGCAATTTCCACGTCTTCTTAAAAAAAAACCTTAAGCCTCTTTAAAGTCCTGCTTCCTGCTCCTCACACGTTTTCACCTCAGGGTCCGTCTGAAGGGCTGAGACACTTTGAGAATAACTTATCTGAACTGTAAGGGAGGAATTATTGGGAAATGTCATCATTCAAAGAACTTTCATTGGATTTCATCACTTGGAATGACCCTCAGTGTGAGGAGGACTTTCAGATGTCTGGGATATTGTGGATAAACACTCAAAAGGAACGACATCAGCAGCGGGAGAGGAACGTAAATGCCATCTCCTAATTACACTTCCTACAATGAGCAGCGGAGGCCAGGGACACACTGAAAGAATAGCTGAGATGCTCTTAGCTAAGATGGAGGGCCTTCGGATGAAAGACGTGTGGATGTGAATGTGTACCCCGCCGTCACCCGGGCAACTAATTAAACAAAGAGCGGAAGCCTCCTCCGTATGAATACCTATAGTAAATGGCACCTAGAGAAGTTGTTTCCGCAGTTGCCGTCTGCCCAACGGAATTTCAATCAGTTCATCTCTGAGTCAGAGCGAAGGCTTGAACCAAATCTGAAGAAATTCCCTCAAGGCTGTTTCACGATATCATGGTCAAAAAGAGCAGGTGGAAACGAGGCCCTCAAGCACTGGCTCTCGCTCAGAGGCAATAACGCACTCGAATCCACACGTGCTTCGTCTTTGTGCCATTTAGCTGATTGTTTTAATGAATTCTGATCGGCGGCACGGCCAGCAAGGACCTCGAGGTATGAGGGGAATGTCTGGCATGTGTGCGCCAGGAGAGACTTTCATTTGTTGAGCGTTTCAATAGAGGGGAGTTATAGATGAGTGGTCACACCCAGCCAACGAGCTGCATCTGTGGATCCGGCACCGGGGAATTGAGAGGTTTATGATTTGGCTTCAGTTTTTCACACCAACGCTCGCTCGCTCACTCGCTCGCTCGCTCACCATGGATCCACTTCTGGACCCTCCCCCTCTGATCCGTCTTCCACTTCCCTTCTTTCCACTTGCTCTCTCTCAAGCGTGAATCACACCCCAACTCTTTTTCCACACCTTGTGTCCTTCTTGCTTCTGTGTTTGTCATCCTCTCTCTCTCTCTCTCTCTCTCTCTCTCTCTCTCTCTCTCTTTTTCTAAGCTCTTAAAGTCTTGTTCAGTGCACCACAATCGATCACATAGGACTTTCTCAAGGTATATTTTTATTTGTATGTTGTTGTGCTGTGCACATTTGTGGAAAGCGTTTACTGTGCGCTCGTGTGTTTGTGTGTGTGTGTGTGTGTGTGTGCGCGTGTGTGTGCGCGCGCAAACCCCTTTAACAACGCATGGATGGGTTCTTACCTCCACTACCTGCAGGTATACATCCAGTCAGTCATTTCAAACAGCCAAAGGCCAAAGTCAACGACCCATTTTCAGAGATATTTCCATTAATAATTCAGAAGCAATCTAAAGCTTCTAATGATCAGAATTCGTCATGTGTCACGTGACACAGTGACATCATGAAGGGGTCACAAAGTCAAAAAATCCCATCATGTAATATCAAATCTGTTTTTCAGGGTTTTGCTGCCTCCTCAAACCACAATGAACTCTGTATGTAGTTCGAACTGCAGTGCACACTCGTTATGACGACGTCATCATGGATTCATTTTTAAACTGCATATAAGTGTGAAAATATCAGCAGAGATTTAACGGCTGTACACAATATGAAGGTAATGCATAGTCCAATACCGTTTTTATTGAATTGCTTTGGAAACAGAGGGTCGTCCACTAACCAGAAGGTTCGTGGTTTGATGCCTGCCTGAGGCTTTGCTGACAGTGTGTGAATGGTACATAATAAAAAAAGTGCTGTGTATGGAAGACCTGCAGTTATGTGTGTGTGTGTGTGTGTGTGTGTGTGTGTGTGTGTGTGAGTGTGTGGGTGGGTGTGTGTGGGTGTGTGCGTGCGTGCATTCGTGCGTGTTTGTGTGCGCATGCATGTGTGCGTGTGTGTGAATGGGTGAATGTGGCTTCTGCTGTGAAGCTCAGAGTTGATAAGACTGCAAACGCCCCATTTGGACAGTGTGTTTTTACAGCAACGCCGAAAGAAAACTGCTTTGTGTGTGTGTGTGTTTGTTTATGTGTGTGTGTGTGTGTGTGTGTGTGTGTGTTACGTTTTGTCCTTGCAGCAACAATCAAAACTGCTTCTTTGTATTAAGTCCATAATTGTACATCTGAGTGATTCCACAGAAATGCCATCACTGGGTAGATGTGTGTGTGTGTGTGTGTGTGTGTGTGTGTGTGTGTGTGTGTGT
>JAFBJT010001929.1:119467-144270 GCA_016785325.1 Chascanopsetta lugubris
GGGTGAGAAAGGGAGGGGGCCCCCCCCCCCCAAACACACACACACACACAGAAGTAAAAGCAGTGTATCATGGAGAGTCTGGTCAGTTACTACATAGACACTCAACCAATCACATGCTAGTCTGAGCGGTTGACCATGATGATTAACACCAATAAACAAATAGCATCAATTAATAAGTCAAATCAAACTTATTGGGAGAATTCATATGGAGACATTTACGAGCTAATGGGCATTTGCAGATATTTTTTAAATTCAGAATATTACAATCTTCAAGAGAAAACTCTCTAAAGCTTCAGTATGAAATTTAAAAAATAAAGTTTTTACTAAATCATTCAGATAGAGAGATAAACATGAATGGATAGCTCAGTCAGACGGCTGATTTCTTCATTAAATAAATAGATAGATAAATAAAATAAAATAAATAATAATAAATAATAGATAGCAGCTTTGAAAAACACTTTTTACATGTTCCCTGGCTCCTTCCTTTGGTCCATGTCCCGTACACTAACATGACAAAGGCAAGGTTTCATGGCCTATCCTGCAAACAGCCACCAGGTGGTGTTTGGCCACTTTGGCTTCACTTGTACTGCGTGGTAGTGCCATTTTTATATACAGTGTTTTTCAATACGGTTGGACTGAGCCTCTGTTCTACTAAACTTCGAAATCAAATCACCGAGTGATAAAGAGTTTTTTGGTCCTTACATTGTATTGTACAAATAACAATATTATAATGTAATTCATTAAAAGTTAAATGTAGAAGTAAAAAACAACAACAACCTATATTTCAGGAAGTGTTCTGCTACATGTGAGCTAATGCAAACAAACGCAGCAGTTTGAAATCCACATTTTCACTTTCAATTTGAAATAAACCCAAACCTGTGAGAAATAACTGAGGATGATGTCGTGTTGACATTGTGATGTCATATGTTCTTTTTTCTCTCATTGCGTAAACAACCAAAATCCAACAATGCTGAGCCCTTGAGGGACGACGACTATAACTGGACATGGAACAAACAGTGCTTTGTGTTTATATCACATAACTGCGCTGAGGGTTGTTTTAATTATTCATTTATATTCAACATGAAAGTGAAACACAAGACATGTTCCAAATGTTCTTGCACAGGCGAACGTCACGTCATGACGACGCACCCACGACAGAACCTTTTTCAACTTCGGTCCGAGGTGGTTACAACAATGACGCATGGCCCGCCACGGTGATATTTTGGTCCGCGCCGCGAGTCTTCCTGTTTCCCGTCTACTTCCTGGTTGCTATGACGAGTGGTCATTTATTTTCTGTCCGTCGCCGCGCGCTAACGAGACACGGCGTCGGCTTTGTGAGAGGAAACGGGAGAATCTGTACACGACGTTACACAATGGAGAGGAGTATGAATAATGAGGCTGGTCTGTGGCCTAAGACCTGAAACAACAATGAGTGATGGGACCCTGCTGCTGCTGCTGCTGCTGCTGCTGCTGCTGCTGCTGCTGCTGCAGGAAAACAAGTGTTGAGCCTCTTAAAGGGGAAGTACGCATATTGTACACACAAAAACGTTGATTTCTGAGAAGTGCAACTCAGTTTGTGAAAACTATGATGTCATCAGGATTATGGGAATGAGAGAATCGAGTGTTGTGGTAACTCGAGTTCACCCGAGACCCATTTGAGTGTTTTTTTTTTTGGGGGGGGGGGGCATTTTTTTTTTTTTGGGGGGGGGGGTCATTAATCTTCATTTGTGTTTCTACCAGAGCAGATGTTTAAAAAAAATCTCAGTTTGCTCACACTATCTACCACTCCAACTCCTTTTTACACCCTCCGCATGAAACGCTCTGTAGAGCCCCCTCTCTGCTCTGATTGGTCGGTCAGCCCAGTTCTTTTGCGACTGGTCGGCTGCTCCCATCTGATGTAAGTCATGCCCCGCCCATTAAGAGACAGAGTCACCTTAACGGCCTCAGTGACATCAGCGCAAACGGGAAGTGAAGTGGCAGAGGAGGTGAGGTGGCTCAGCGAACCTCTTTAAGAAGTGTTTTCTGAGACAAACAGCGCCCCCTTCTGGCACGGAACACCGTGAACTGCTAACAATAATGGCGGCGTGAACACAGCCACAGCAGAATGAGAAGCTCCGCAGAATTGTTCTCACGCGGCTGAATCGCTTTGAAACAAAATGAGTGAATCTGTCAGGTTTCAAACGCTCTCCTCCCTGCATGGTCGCTTTGAACGGAAATGTACCTTCAGGCTCACGGCACTTTGACTTACGTTTGTACGGCGTGCTGATCTTTGCTTTGTGGGGGTCCGGAGGTGCCTCCGAAATGGACTCCAGCTGCCCGTGGTCCGAACTCTGCCTCTGGGTGAGGCTCCCGGTCAGACCCGCGTTTGGCGCCGGTCCGGCCGTCCGAGGAGGCGGCGCCGGGGTCTGGTTCGTCGCCGAGCCGCAGGCGGCGGAAGGGCTGGAGGCCAGAGTCGGGCCGGAGGGGGCGAGCGACGACAAGGTGTTGGAGGCTGCGCATTTATGGGATGGAGCTGCTGCCTCGGAGGCAGGGCTGGCCCATGTGGAGGTGCCACTGCAACTTACGGAGGCCGACTTGACCAGGAAGAAGCCGCCACTGTCTAGAGAGGCTGCGCTGGTGTTTAGAAATACACAAGGTGTGATGCTCTCCGTAAGATGACTGCAGTAAGTGCACAGACCTTACTGCAGTAACTATTACTATTAATAGTTACTGCTTAACTATTACTGCTTAACTATTAATATTACTACTATTACGTAGTATAGTGCACAGACGGAGCACAGACGTGCTCCGTCTGTGCTCCGTCTCCAGGAGTCATACTCCTCCTCCGTGGAGGAGGAGTATGACTCCTCCGTGGCAAAAGGAGAGGGGGGTGGTTGTTTGAGGTCAGGCGGTGAGTGAGTACCTGTTTTGCTTGGAGAGCGCGAGGTGATAGGTGGAGGAGCAGGAGGAGGCTGTGGAGGAGGAGGAGGACGACGCCCTCTTCAGTTCGTCCTTCGCCGGGATCAGAGACAGAGTAACAGAGGCAGGAACGCTCAGGACCGGGGCCTCGGGACAGTCAGGGATCTCGAAGGATGTGGCTGACCGAAGCAAAACAAAAGAGTATTACTGCTGAACCATTTAGACAGTCTTCGCAATCCTTTTTTTTTTTTTTTTTTAACCATGTGCTGCTGAGTTTGAATTCAAATGCGGGGATGTAGCGACAATACCAAGAAAGTCTGACAACAAACCAAAACTCTCGATTGTCAACCTTAAATCCAGGTTGTCCCATTAAACTTTGAACAGGTGAACATGAAATCGCTCGCAGAGCAGAGTTGGTCACATGTGCAGTTTCCAAAGTCTTTGCTTTGCTTTGTCCACGACTGGGTTGGAGTGGTAGTAGCTGCCGTTGTCCACAAGGTTGAACCCCTCAACCACATGCACATATTTATGCATTCTATCGTTCTTTATTTTTGTTTTCAGATACTAACGACACAGAAGATCTGACAATAAGGGAACCCATGGTTTAGTTCGTCCTTTCTGGGTTACCGCAAAAACATGGTGATGCAACATGGCGCCCTCTTTTTGTTGGGGGGGGGGGGCGGGGACTGGCACTGAAAGCAAAGAATTGGCACAACATATCTCCCCATATACTGAAAATCAAAAATAATTACACCCAATCTTACACATTGGACCTTTAACGTGACACTTTCTTCGCGAGACTGGATTCCCTAGTGGTCAAATTGGGCAACGGTGGCAATTCTCCAGTGATCAGTATATTTGACATGTGGCAGTCAGACACATCACAGTCACACTTACCCTCAGGGAAGAGGCTGGAGCTGTACTGGATGAGAGGCTCGATGACAGTGACCACCTGCACTGAAGAGGCGGACGCCATGTCCAACAGAGCGGCTTCACTACGGACAGGAAACACAGGAGGTCAGACTGACGATGACGACCTCTTCATTGGTGTGTAGAGGCGGGTTAGAGTCAGGTTTCACCAATCAGGGTTCAGTGATCGAGTTCAAAGTAAAGCAGATGTCAGCAGCTTCCTCCATCAAAGGCAGCCAACTCAACAAGGCGCACGGAGACCGAAATTCAAATGTCGGCAAATGTGTATTTACGCCTGCACTTGTGACCTGTGGCCAAGTGCATTCTGATTGGTCGGATCGCAGCAAAGACATTTTAATGGCAGCTATAAACGAGGCCAAAGTGTAGAGACCGAAACACAGGTTCTTGTGGTACGTACCCTTCAACCCGGGGCCACAGCAGGTTGGGCCCCAGGACGATGGCGATGTTACTGGGCGTCATCTTGTTCAGGGCCTGCTGCTCCGACAACAGAGACAAGAACTGGATCAGGTACCTGACAGAGAGACGGGTGGAAACACCACAGAGTCAGAAGGGGAGATGTGGGAATGTGAAACACACACACACACACACACGCGCACACACACACACACACAAGCTAATTGGCTTCACAAGCGAAGTTAATGTCTTCAGCATTTTCCCTTTTAGCTAAACAATGGCCAGTTCTTATAAGAACCACACGAGCTACGCATCAGCAAATAGTGGGCAAAGCAAAAGGCCCGTCAGAACGTCTGGTCACACTGATGTCACTTGATGATATTTGATGCAAATGGAACAGTTGGATGATACACGCTGGTGGCACCATATCTGATTGTCATTTCAATATTACAGGAGGAAGTGAGATGCTCTGTCCATCTTAAAATACGATCTACTAAGACTGTGTTAAATACATGACCGTTAAGATTTGATATTTAACTGTAGTACTGCACAGAGAGATCATCTTACGACAGCACCACAGGAAAAGTCAACATAATAATCAATAATGAGTCATATATTGAATCACACCGAGCACAGACCTGAGGTTGTTGTAGTTCTCAGGTGGCAGTTTCTTTAGTAGCACTTTAAACTGCTCCAACTTCTCTGTCGAGTCTTTTTCTCTGTGAACACACACACACATCAAACTCAACACACAGGCCTGAAACCTCAGTACAGTGAGAAATATTCAGTGTACGCGCACACACACACACACACCCCGCTGCTTTGAACCAGTCGTTGTAGAGTTCAAAGGTCATCAGGGGCTCGGGCAGTTCCCGGAGGTAGCACTTCAACGCTCCTGTCGGATACAGACCCAAACAAGCCACAATCACTACAGTGTGGAAGCTGTGCACTGACTTACTGCTCGCTTTTTACGACTGATGGTAAACCAATTTTTTAAAACCAGGAAGTCCCATTTGATGCCTTTAAATGTGGCTATTAAGCGATAAGGCCAATATTTGAAGTCATCAATGGGGCCAGAGTGAACGAAAGAGGAACTGTGACGCATCTTTACCAGCGACAGCGTGAGGGTCCATGCTAAACTCGCTGTGGTCCACCGCCCCGTGATCCAGACAAGTCTTCAGCCTCTTCACCACCGAGGCTGCGGCTGCCAGACGAAACAGACCCTTAACGAGCGAGCAGGAAGAAGAGGGGGGGAGGTGATGGATGGAGAGGAAGGGTGAGTTCGGGAAGACTTAAGTCAATTAAGCATCAGTTGAGCTCATTTGTTCACATCCACATTTGCCCGAAAATACATTGATCGCTGTGCCTTTGTATCCCTATCCATGTAGTTATTGCTTGAGCTGAAGAGATGCTAGGCTAGCTGATTAGCTTCATCTGCCTTTATAGATAGAAACAGCAGGGTGTCATCTGTGTAAAAACAGAGACAGTCGCAGTGCCTACCGATTACGGCTCGAGGAAGTAATCACATTTTTTTATTGTTTTTGTTTTTTTCGTTTTTTAAAGCATCGGTCCCGGCACAGAGCCTTGTGGAACTCCATGAAAAACTTCATGAATAACATAAGTGAAGTGGACTCTGTGAGGTATAACGTATTCAATAGCTGCCCCTGAAGGGGTAAGTATGATCCCATTTCTATTATCCACTGGTCCTAGTCCATTGTATGAGGTCACTGTAAACCCAGATTGCCCCGTACCTCCTCTTCCATGCCGGTCCTCAGCAGCATGTGGATACATTCCTGGATGGGTGCGGCGATGTCGCTGCTGCTTTCAGACAGATGAGTCAGCAGAGGCTCCCCGTAGACTTTCCGAGTGGAGAGGCCCGACGCCGACGGCCCTGCGCGATCAGATTCGGCGCACGCAGGAAGTGAGCGCATGCAGAAATATGGCGGGCAGAGCGGGAAATGAACAGCGCAGCTGCACGTGGTCACCTTTTTGACTGTGGTTCTCTTTGAGCTCGCTGATGTTTTTGTCCAGGAACTCCAGTGAGTGTTTGTGGTATTCCGCCTGCAGCTCCAGGAGCTTTCGGTTGCACAAACAAGAGATAAGATGACGATCTTACTGGTTTGTGCACACTTCCTGTGAAACCTGCTTTGATGTTTTGGATACAAGATATCACACGAGGCTCTAAGACAAAGGACAGGCATCACTGCAGCTCACGCGTATGAAGTAGTCAGCGTAGTCGTCTTCTTTAGTCGCAAAGTGGTAGAGGTCTGCGGAGTACTGGTCCTGCAGAGACAGAAAAGGCTGGGGATCAAGACTGGATCACTGGGGTGAAGAGGGTTCACTTCCTTGCTCCAGGGCACAAAGGTACTCTTACCTTAATACTCTCCAACCTCCTCCAAGCTTCTTCCACGTCCTCCCTGAGACATTCCTGCTTTGCCTGGGGACCGGTGCTGGCCTGACTCCTGGCCGGCCACACACACACACACACACACACTACATTGACTTGTATTCATTTTCTGCAGACCTCTAAAGTACGGTGTGTATAATTAGGTGAAACTGATCCAGAGGGAGAACTGGGATGTATAATAATGTTATTAATGTCTGATGGAGTCTATAATCACCATTCATTACCCTGACATGACCTCTCAACGTTTACAGGCAGGGCACGTCCCCACCACTCAGGCCACCCTGCTGCACCACCATGTTTTTAACAGTAGCCCAGAGCAGACAAATTAAAGGCCTTTTGAGTTTGAACGGGAACCAGGAGGATGAAGTCAGAAGTGTTCATTTGCAACATGCATTTTCACCTTTAGATTTCATTCAGTCTGCAACTCTCTACCTTTAATCATAATGACCACTCACCAAACCTTAACTTGGGCTCGACACGCAGTTCAAAGTTGTAATGGAGTCCATCATGAGAGCATTTGACTATGAAAACAGATTCGGGTCTTCAAAACATGCTATAACCCAGGCATCTGTGTAACTTGCCTGATCCGTGCGTTGTTCCAGTCAGTCGTGAGTTTTGCAAACTGCTTCTTGTTCTTCAGAATCTCGGGTAAGTCATCCTCAAAGACGGAAAGAAGAAGTGAAAAGTGAAAAGCCTAACGTGCATTTCCATGGACGTGGCCACCGAGCATCGTGTCACCGTTCACACGTCGAAATTCAGCGCTATGAACCTCCAATGACAGTGTGAGAGAGAGAGAACATGTGGATGCGACCAGAGGCGTAACCGTGGTAACAGCAGCCTCACCTCACTCAGCTTGTTGAGCGGCTCCAGCACCTCCCTCTCTACCTTCATCTCATAGTCTGCCAGCATGTTAGCCAGCCTCTTCTCCATGAAACAACACATCTCCAACACCCTCCTGCCACACACACACACACACACACACACACACACACACACACACACACGCACAAAATTGTGAGAACACGTCTGCATTTCAAAAGTATGTGTATAGAAAAGAAACCATTCAACATACAGCAGGGAAAATGTAGCAAGTTCCACAAACTAAGTACTTTGATCCTGCATGGACCAACTTTGGCATCTGGACTAAACATCAGATTCCATTTCTATTCTATTTGGCCTTGAAGACAATAAATAAACAATTGATACTCTGTGGCTCTACGGGGGTTAGGGACTCCCTTTCTCTATCAGCTAGAACAGAGAGACATTTTTATGGATGGATGAATAGATGGATGGTTCAGTCGATCGATAGATGGATGGATGGATGGATGGATGATGGATGGGTGCAGGGATAGGGAGAGGGATGGATGGGTGGGTGGATGATGGATGGGTGCAGGGATAGGGAGAGGGATGGATGGGTGGGTGGATGGGTGGGTGGGTGCATAGATGGATGGGTGGATGATGGATGTATAGATGGATGGATGGATGGATGGGTGTGTGGATGAATGGATGGATGGATGGACAGTTGAATGGATGATGGATGGATGGATGGATGGGTGGATGGATGATGGGTGGGTGGATGGATGGGTGTGTGGATGAATGTATGGATAGATGAAAGGTGTATGGATGGATGGACAGATGAATGGATGATGGATGGATAGATGGGTGGGTGGTATGGATGGATGGATGATGAATGGATGGATGGATGGGTGTGTGGATGAATGTATGGATGGATGACAGATGTATGAATGGATGGACAGATGAATGGATGGATAGATGGGTGGGTATATGGATGGATGGACAGATGAATGGATGATGGATGGGTAGATGGATGGTATGGATGGGTGGATGGATGGGTGTGTGGATGAATGGATGGATGGATGACACGTGTATGGATGGATGGACAGATGAATGGATGATGGATGGATAGATGGTGGTATGATGGATGGATGGGTGTATGGATAGATGGATGGATGGATAGATGGATGGATGGATGGATGGATGGATGGGTGTATGGATGGGTGTATGGATGGATGGATGGATGAAGGACCTGATGGAGGAGCCTGCATCGAAGTCCTTGAGGCTCTCTGCCATGCTGACCGACAGCAGCATCAGGGGGAGTTTTTTCTGTGCAGGGGGAGAAGAGAGGGAGAGACACCAGTCAGCAGACGCCCCCATGTGTTCAACGTGTGGATGAACGGAGCTGCTCCACGTCTGATTACCATTCGTCTCTCAGCCTCCAGCCCCGGTTGACTCTGCATGCAGCCCTGCAGCTTCTTGTGAATGACCTGAGCAGCCTTCTTGGCCGGTTCCACTCGCTGCTCCACCTTCAGTCGTACATTCATTCATTCATTCATTTAAACAGATTCGGAACAACACACACACACACACAATGCATTTCTTCAGATTTCTATTTTCCCATAAGATGCCTGAAATAGATACAATTTCTATTTTGCACATTGTAAATAACACATATTTCATTATACCATGCGTTGTTGTTGTTTGTTTATTCCTTGTGTGCTAAAAGAAACAGTCAAAATCCTAGAATCTGTTTACACATTGGGCAATAAAGATGATTCTGATTTAAAGGGACATGCACCAATTTGCTTTCCATTTTACAGTATTGACATAGAAAGTAAAAGGTCACATGGGACTTTACACTTCTCTTTTTAATGTCATAAATGTGAAATTACTGTCCACTTCCATATTTGAGATATATATATATATATATATATATACACACACACATAATTCATCTGCATAAACTCTCTCACATTTTCTGGAAAGTATATTCTAAAAAGGAAACCATTACACACCAATATAAAGGTGTTACAGTATTGTTGTGCACATGTCATTCATTCTAGTGTCAACTCAATAGACTTACCAGTACCAGGTCATCATGCAGAAGGTCGGTGGCATCTTGTGACCTAAAGACGTGCACACGAGCTTGGATCAGATCGGCGTCTCTCCATTAACATGCCACTGTCATCAACGACATCACGACCATCAATATCTGTCTGTTCACACGTCTGTAAGAGCTGGATCAGAAGCGTCGAAATTAAAGGTTCAGCGCAGGAGTCGAGCTCCAGCGCGCCGGTGTTGACGAAGAAGTTGCAACGAGGTTGTCGGGCAACGTCACAGTCAACGCCTGCGTCCCTCCCGTCTCCTTCTGCCGTGACATGCTACGGTTTCACAGAGGCGTCGATATGTTTTCGAGGCGCAGCCCGGGTCGACGAAAGGTCAGACAAACATCAACAGCTTGTGTCTCGTCGGTTCCCACAAACTGAATCTGACATTTGAAGTTTCAAAACACAAACACGAGAATTCCCCCGGTCATGAGCAAAACTTAAACCAGTTCCTTTTTTCACTTTCTGGTTTTGGATGTGTGACAAGTTTTTCTCCACGAAATGTAAACAATATAGTTATAGGATGCTTTGTACAGGAAGTTACAGCTCAGGTTGCAATACCAACAGGCTATTCTTTGGAAAAAATACTCCTGATTGGTTGTTTTAATTGCCGGTTTTATCTTTATCTTTTTTAGGGAAAGACTTGACTTTTGGGAAAATGTGTGCTATATATGTGTGTGGGTAAAAAAAAAAAATCCTATCTTTAAAGGGACAGTGTGTAGTATGTAATTCTATCATAAAACATCAATGTAATGATTCTATAATCTATTTCTTCCAGTACAAATGAAAAGAATCCATCTTAAATGTCACTCACATGTCACATGGAGGTTTATTATTAAACCAGACAGTGTGACAGATAGAGGCGGTATACCACCCACACACACACACACACACACGCACACACGCACACACGCACGCACGCACACACACACACACTACTGAGTAATATCCAGCCATGATAAAGGCCCTCTTTAAAGGTTGAGTGCGTAAGATTCAGGTGAAAATATTTCTATTGGGACAAATTTGATATCAAATAAATCAAACTGTTATACATATTTTTATATGTGAGTATAATATCAGTGTATAATCACCTGAATATATCGGGGGGGGGTTCCTGTAGGGTTTTTTATTGTTATTTTTTTGGGGGATTTTGTTTTTCTAATTTGCTTATTTTTGTTTCATCACTGTTCGAAATGCATAATTAAGGGTGTGGCCCCCTGAGTGACACCTGGGCAGACCCGCGGGCCCACCCCCAGCTCTGCCCACCCCCAGCTCCTCCCCTTTTTGGTTGAAACAGGAACTCTGCCCGTTTTTGGATGCAACAGGAAGGAGGAGGAGTTAGGCAATCGACGAGATGGCGACACGCCCACAATGAGCCTGACGAGCACTCGAAAGCAGAAAGCAACGGTTGACGCCACAGACACTGCGTCCATCATTACACACCGTCCACAGTAACGGCATGCAACTTGACCTCTAGGTGTCACTGTATATCCCGCTCACTGCGTGACACAGTGAACGGCAGCGAAGACGCTCTTGAAGGTTGTTGATCACTGAAGGACGGAACCATTTCAACGCACGACTGGAATGCGTGCAATTTCCAGTGTGTCGACACTTCGCTTCCTGTCACGGAGGCGTCACGGCGTAATGAGAAACAACCACAACAGTTGCCCGCACCATCCCCCGCTGGCAGCTCACACCGCAAACCTGCAGCCAGTTCACAAGCGCTAAACCGCTGTGGTGCACGAAGCTGCAGCCTGAGGTTCACAGGCCTCAAACTCGGAGCGGCTCTGACAAGAGGAACCGGCAGCTGTGGCGTTTCTGTTGAACTCGATTTCCGCCGCAAAGCAGAAATGCAATTTTCCTAAACGCGGGGGGGAATCGCTGAAATGAAATCGAGCGGCTTTGGGATCTATGAAGAATGACATTTTGAGTTCATCGTTCGATTTCTGGACGATCGTCAACTCGACCCGCTGCTCCCACAGCTGTCCGGCGAGTGGACGGAGAGATGGACAAAACGACGGCGCCCCGTCTGAGAGAGAAGCCGAGTGGACAGAGAAGTGGTGACCGTGTCCTCGCATCTCGTTTGTGCTGCCCCCTGATGGCCAAGACTAGCAGCAAACTGTTCCCCACCTCCTCCATGTTCACGGTTCAGACACGGACCGAATGAGCGTGGGTGAACGGCCACGTCACCACGAGACCGTGAACTTCAGCTTTGCTCGATGTAAAGTTTGACGCAGTCAGCTACGTCAGGCCCCACGAATGGTTGATCGCCCCCTGGTGGCTGGTTGCTTTGTAGGTCATGCCACAGATTTAGTGAGAATACAGCCTCAGAATGTCACTGTTTTCTCCTGCAAATCATCCTCGCCATCCCCACGTGTCTCAGTTTAGCTGAGGCCGTGTGATTGTCTGATTTGATTCCTGCAGTTGCACAAGCAGAGAGTGGTCGGACTCACTTGATCATGCTTTGAAGCAGAATGACTGGAAAGTCTGACTAAAGTGTGCGTGTGCCACGAACTACTGACCCAGAATGAAAGAGTTCATTTACCCGTGGAACACTGATTCTTTGGTTAGCTCAAAAAAATTCAGCGGGAATATTTTTCCAATGTTTTAAAGATGCAGTGTGTAAGATTTCAGGCATGTTTGTCACTTTTTGTCTCACTAAAAATATTACAAAGTAATAACACACAAATCGCCTAAAACTTTCTCTTTTGCCATGGACCCTTAAATGAGCCCATTGATGTAGATTTACATGCGGAGGGGGTCCTCTCTACGGGGGCCGCCATGTTGTTACAGCAGCCCAGAGTGGACATACTAAACACCTTCCGAGTTTGAATAACAAATTGAGTTTACCACAGCTTCTCCTGTATGCTGATGGAAGCAACATGCAGTTTCACCTCTAGATGTCACCAAATCGTACACACCGCACCTTTAAACTACTTAGAAGTCTGGCTCAGTGGTGTGTGTTTCGGATCTCGTCACTTACTTGGCTGCAGAGCTGAGCTGCTTCAGGATGCTCAGAGACTGTCGCAGCATGTCTGCACCCGATCACCGACCAGCTTTTACTGCCTGACCTCCTGCCCGAGTCCTGAGTGCCCACTCCACTCCACCACACCACACGGTCCACACCGGGTCCAGCTCTGCTGCTACTTCATCGGGTAGAGGAGGTCCCGAGTCCAGGCCGGCTTCTTCTCTGCCTCTGGCCGAGTGTGTGTGTCTGTGTGTGTGTGTGTGTGTGTGTGTGCGATGGCTGTCGGTTTTGGTTCTTGTTTCAGCAGCCAGCTCTGCAGTAACGGCAAACACAAGTCGGTGAATGAGGAAGTTGCACTGATGAAGCTGTGATGGGGGAAGAGAGGTTTTTTGGGGTCAGGTGTGGCAGCCACAGCCGCTGTGCATTTCAGCTGTCAAAGTCTGCACAGATATGATGTGAACATTTGCAGAGAGGAGTTAGAGCGCGACAGAAATTTGCTTTGATTGTGTTTCATACTTACACATCTGGCGTCCCGTGACACTTGATGCAGCGCCGGGGGACTTGCCTCTCGACACAGCCTCGTTCCTGACAGCCTGTGGTTAGTTAGCACTTCTGCAAATCGTGATCAGTCTGCTTCAGAGGGAGAAACATGTAAAAAATGTCCAAAGAGGAAACAGTTCTTCCTTGTGATGATACAATCTTTTTTTCTTTTTTTTTTTTTTTTAAACAGCTCAAAGTTGGAAATATATTTAATGAGTAAACCAAGTCCTATTATTTCTACTGTTTGGCATCATCTTCTATCAGTTTTCATCATTTCTTAATATTTTTTAAGGGGGTCTCCACTTCCTCCCGCTCTAATAAAGTGAAACCAAAATATCCTGCTTGCAAACGCCGCCATCTTGTGTTGTTTGTGTGCACAATCAGGAGTGAAGCTGCAAAGCTGTGATTCTTGCTTGGTCTCTGTCCGAGCCACTAACGTGGAGGAGGTTGGGGTTAACATTGTTTCTATTTTAATTTTGTTTTTCCTTTGCACATTTTTATGTGATTTTCATGCAAATGAAGTCAACAATAATAGCAGTTATTCTGTTTGCCAAAGCTTCTGTGAATAAACATGCCATATTTTAATTGCATTTTGGGGAATTGTTTAAAAAGTGAAGAGTGGAAATATGATGGGGGTTGAATGCGCCAAGCTGTTTTAAATCTATTAAAAAGTAAGTATTGCTGAGTATTAAAGCCAAATAGATTTGATGAGACACAACTTCGCTTAACTTCACTGAAGTTGTGTCTGTGTTGACTCGACTCAACTTTCTGCCAGTCAAATGATGCTATCTAGTGGTGGCATTACAAACTGCATACATAAAGGGACAAGGTAACGGTGACTTGCTTTTACAGACATTTTGTGGTGAAGTTGTAAAATGATAAAGAGCCTTTAGTAAACTCACTGATCATTAACTCAAAAGGGTGATTAGTTCGTCCAAACGGAGCGACTGTAAAAACAAAGGTGCAACATGCTATCCAAAGGCAGAAAAGACATTTGTAAAAACAAAGACCTCGTGCTGGAGTATTAAAAATAATTAAAATGTTAAAAGGTTTTGCAAATAAACATTGGAGTTATTTCAATGAAATCCTATAAAAAAAGGAACCTTTGCTAGTATAATAGAAACATCCCTAAAATGTTTTGATTTTTTTTTTTTTTAAATCAACACATGTACTTAAAGATAGGATTTTAATCTATGAATGGTTTATTTAAAAAAAGACTTCAATTACAAGGGTGAAATTCATTTTCATGTTGTGGCTAAATCTCTCACTCTATCCATCTCATCTGTTTGACTAATCCAGTTTTCTTGATGAATTCCAAATCCACCAAAGACAAGAGATGACCATTCATTATATACACACACATCTGTGCAGGCGCCCTGAGGGACACACGCCGTCTTAGTTAATTACTGGTTCATTGTGTTGTTACTGGTGCTGTCGTAGAAAACCTGATAAACTACATGAGCGTGGGTTCAATCACAGGATATAAAGACCGTGGGGTGGCTGGGTGTAAACTTTGTAAAGGCAACAACAGTAGACTAACTATCTCTTATAACCCTAACATTACCCCAAAGGCAAGGCCACAGTCACTGAGGCAGTTTGAGATGACGCTCTCCACCACTGATGTTCAACCACATAAAACTCTTTATTCTGAGGGCGATTTAAGCGAGTCCTGATGCTTCGAGCAACAGATAGACAAAACAGACTTCTCAATCAACAGGTAGAAACAGATCCCAGAGTCGCTTTGGGGGGGAAATTCAACAAAATAAACTTGATCATAACTACTTTCTGAATTTTCTGTGGCAGTCAACATGTCTAATCGGATCCTACTTTTGTGAATAAAACGGGGCTGACACTAATGAAGAGGAAACCACCGCATCATAAGAGTGAGTATCCACTCAGCTGAGGTACAGCGTGCGATTTAGTGATCCAAAAGAGAAGCTCCTACATTTCCAATATATCGGTTTGTCCTCTGAATAGTCTTCTTTTCTCCGCATATCACTGCCTTCTTAAAGAACACGTGAGATGGGAGGAAAAGTAAAGCACCAAGGGAATTCTCATGCACCTGTCCGGTCGTTGAGTAAACTTGTAAAAATGTATGAATCGAAAGGAATGAAAAGAATTCCAGCAGCTTCAGCATTAAAAACCTGGTCAGTGAGGAAGAGTAAAGAGGCAGTGAAGCACTTGGAAAACCTGTGATTGTCTCCTCTCGGAATTTCAAGAAATTCTTTCAAAAGGAAAACGCGAGGCATCCCAAATGTTGCATTCCTCTTCATCTGGCTTCTCTCCACAACCCCCACCCCCCCTCCTGACAACACTGTCATAGAAGACCCACACCCCATGTATATGAAATGAGGGACAGGAGCTCAGGAGCACCCCCCATCTCACTCCTCCGGCATTGGTCCCTTCGCTGTTTTCCTCCAAATTTCCTCCCCTCTCCATCTCTCTGAGCCTGAAGTGCATGATGAAGCTTACAAGGTGGACGACTAGCGCTTTGCTTTGGCTTCTTCTGCTTCTTTTTCTGATGAAAAGGAGAGAGAACAGTGTAAGTGCGTTGGTTTCATACACGGCAGAGTTCTCGTACAATTACCAAAGCTTTAGATTCTTTGAAAAGCCAAGTCTCAGAAATCCAGAAGGGAATCATTGTTGCAGTCTGAATCGACTCTGCTGATGAAGATGTTTGCAGAGGCGGGGGCATACATACAACATACAGGTCTAAAGAAACGTGTTTCAGAGTAACGTGACAAGTGAACAGAGACAATCTGAGCATCAGAAAAGCTGCGGCTGCTCACGGTCGGAATGTATGTATACGTATTTGATCTCACCTTTCCTGAGATCGTCTCTCTTCTTGGCTGCGTCCTCCCTCTGTTTCTTGATGATGGCCAGTCTGGCCAGGTCGGCCTTGGCCTGATCAGTCTTGCCCTCCATGTGGAGTTTCATGTAGCGCTCCCGAGACTTCTGCTTCTCGATCTCCTCTCTGACAGAGCAGAGAAGTAATCACGTCAGATATCGGTATTTTAATTGTAAAATATATATATATATATATATATCTCCTTTCTCAGCGATGGCGCGACACTTGCCTCTCTCTGCGGCTCAGCTCTCTGGGAGCGGTCTCGTCTATCTCAGTCACCTTCTTGCTCTTTTGGGACACACGGTTTGGATTTTCAATCTCTATGAGCCCCTCCACTCCACTCCTCTTTCTTGACTGTGCACAAGAAAACGTTGACACGGAATATTAAAGGGAGTTTAATGCCAGGGTGTGACATCAGTCCTTCAGTGTCAAAATGAGAAACTCCTTTTTAAAAGTCAAGAAAGACAAAGGGCACATGAAATCAAGGAAAGGTTATACATGTCAAGTCTCTCTGCAGTGACCTCCAGACCAGTCAGAGTGTGCAATTAATTCAGCATCACCAGAGACAGATGGAATACAAAACTTTAATTGACTTTAATTGACTCTGACAAAATTGGCTTGTTCCCCAGCTGCTCTGATTTTTACTTTCATGGGATTTTCATGAAAACAATACGTGAATAATTTACCAAATAACTGCAAATGGAAGAAAGAGGTAAAGTGGTAATATATCAATCTAGACAACATTTTCTGTGGTCACATTGAAACAATCGCATTTAAATCATATATTGGCACAATACAAAAAGGGCATTGCACATTACACTGAAACGCTGGCAATAACTTATTCTCCAATAACAGACAAAAGTGACACCACAACAGACAATTCAACACAACAGATGAATCAAACGATGCAATAATAACAATTCTTGCCACAAAGAACAATTTACAATACACAGAATTCTACAAACCAATTAAAATAGTCTTATTATGACTCACCTCAGACTCCTCATCACTGCTGCTCTCTTCATCAGACTCATCAGTGCTCTCTTTTTCTGCCCCACGTGCTTCCTGTTAAACACACAATAACTGTTTTCAGATATGCACCGAACCCCCGAGAACCTGCTCATGTCGTGAACCGAACATACGAGTCAGTTGCTGTGGGGATTATCCCGACTTTCTCCAGACTCTTGATAGGGTGAGATCATGTGAGAACACAGAAAGAGATTAGCCTGAGGAATCACATCGAGCGAGAGGGTTTGCTGATGATGTCCCCAAAGTACAATTAAAAAACTAAAAGAGGAAAAAATGTACCAAAACTAAAAACACCAATATCTGCAAGCTACAGGCGGTGGAGCAGTGTAAATTGTGCTGTATTAATAGTAGTAATTATCAATAACAAATTAAGTCCTAGACGTTTGCCCGACGAAAAGATCTGATGAAAGACTCTTCAGCTGGTTGCTTCATATGAGAATGGAGAATGAATCCAGGTCCTGTTCATGGCAACTTTGGTAGATTTGGTGAAACAAGATATCAAAAGGTGCAGACACACTCCACAGTTTAGCAAACACACGTTTACTCACCAACTCCTTCTGCACTCTCATCTGTCTGTCAATCTCCTCTGGGTTGCTGAACTGCTTTCCTCGACCCTTGTGGCCTTTTTTCCCTGCAACAGTCGTCACAAAGCGGTTGTGAGACAATGTGTAGCACAGATGTTTACGCGCTTAAAAGGTGCAGTGTGTACGATTTGGTGACCTCTAGAGGTGAAGTTGCATGTTGTATCCATCACCTCACCCTTCTGAGCATGCAGGAGAACCTATGGTTGACTTCAGTCATTAAAACTCAAAAGATGTTTAGCACGTCCCCTTTTATTACTGTAAAAACATGGCGGCCCCTGCTGAGACGACCCCCCCTCATGTAAATATAAATTAATGGGCTCATGTAAGGGTAACGGAAAAGAAATAAAACATTTAGGAGATGATAAATTCATGAGAATGTCAGTATGTAATTGTTTTGTAATATTTTTAGAAGTGACAAAAATGACTACAATCTTACACACTGCACCTTTAAACTCAGGCTTCGTGTCAGTATTAAATAGCATCACATACATTTTAAAAAATCTCTTGACTAAGCTTCAGAATTTTAAAGGGAAAGTGAGTAATGTCTGGTGACATCTGGTGGTGAAGTTGCATGCTACGGTTGAAAAGCACGGACTTCTCCAGACATGTCGAAAACATACAGTTGTCAGAACAACGCCTGTGTTTAGTTTAGGCTGAAATGTGCGTTTACCTAAATCGTACACTCTGGACCTTTACAATAAATGACGTATAAGGACCCGTCCGTGGTTTGGAACATCTTGCTGCAGTTCACGTCAGGACACGAACAACTTTACAAACGAGATCTCACGATATTACGCAGAGACAGTGTGTGGGGGGAGATGAGTCACACTTGACGTTCACCCAGGGCCATTTCCTTGCCCCGGCAAATGCAATGTTGCGTCGTAAGAGAGACGCCACGGACTAAAGAGCTACTGAGTTCTTGTATTACGGGTTAAAATGAGCATATTGTAATAGTGACAAACATGTACAACTTCAAATAATATAGTACCCTCTAATGTGAGCCGAAGCTATCTCTGTGCACATGGTACTGACGGATAATCACAACTGGCTCAAATCTAAATCCTGTTCAAATGTTCCTTATTATGAAATACAGCCGATACATAGCTTCACATTCATGTGGTAAATACGCAAATTGAAGACCGGTACGTTTCCAAATTGTCCGCCAACCGTTTGTACCCGGTCTGCTAACCGGTTAGCATGCTACAAGCTAAACATGTGAGCGCTCAATGGGAATTCAGAGTCTCGGCTAACAACTCATTAGCGACAGCTAGCTAGCTAAAACGTAGGGTTTTATTTCACTTAAAACAGAAGTACTCACCGCCTCGTGGCATTGTGGAAAGTGGTGTTTTTCACGAAATAGACCAGATGCTATACCACTGAGGAGCTGGACCGTGGCACGGAGCGTTTAAAGTGCTACAGCGAAAAGCAAAAAGGCTGGAAAGTATCTCCCGCTGACTGTTGCAGCACAAACAAGTAGTGAATCAACCCGCCTTGACGTCACATAGTCTTCTTCTTGACAGGCTGGACGCATTCATAAACTCACTGCTGCCCCCCTCAGGCTGGTCACCAACATTACATCACCTAAACTCCTACATTGTCTGGTAGAATTAGGGAAGTATTACTGATTATTGATACAGTATAGTATTAATCATGAGAAAATGTTTTAGAGATCTCACAAAACAATGTTAGCATATCATAGTAAGATAAGACTTCACTTTTTGTCACGTTTTAGTCGTTTCAGAGTGCAGGATATCCCGTTGTCTTCCTATTCTATATATAATTTCTACAATCACAGATATACCTTGATCTGTTTATATTGTAGTCATTTATGTCCGGGAACTTTATCCACCAAGGGCCATTTGATGTTGAAACAACAATAAATAAAAAATTGACTCAGAGTTGACACAATTTTGCTTTTGAAAAATAGTCAAGAGTCACACATTTGTTGATTTTACTCATTTATTTTCAGAGTCAAGTGACTCTAAAACATGTGAACTCCAACGTCAATATTTTCAAGAGCATGATTAAAATTATGCCAAGACACAAAAAAGAAAAAAAAAGGATTTAGAACACAATGGACTGACTGCACTTCCTGTAGACAATGTTGGGTGAAGTCATTTCTTCCTTCGATGCTGTGTTTTTATGTCTTCCACTTCTTTCTCCATCTGGCGGCACTCGATGGTTTTCTCTGTCAGCTTGACGGGAAAGATCAGGTGGAAGTCATTTAAGAGACAGCAGCCAACATCATCCACCACTGACAGTCGTAACTACACTGACAAATGTAGAAGTAATCAAGTCTAAAGCATCCACACACACACACACACACACACACACACACACACAGCTGACAGGTGACAACTCAAACTCAAATCTCACCATGTCCATGAGGAGTTCGTTCTTCAGCTTCAGAAGGTTGATCTCCTCCTCCACTTCGACATTCCTTTTCTTCAGATGGTGCGCCTCCCTTTCAGGGCTGTTTCCATTCGTCTCTTGTTTGTTTTCCATTAAAAGAGAATAAAAACAACATCAGCCAATCAGAGACAGACGAGTGCCGAAGTGTGTGGTCAGGTCATCATTACCTGCTGTCCACTTCCCTTCAAATTTCCAGCTGTGACCTCCAATGTGGACGACGGGAGCTTCGTCCTCGAGGCCCAGCTCGGCTTTTCTTGATCGATCCAGCTGAAAGAGATGAACGCGCTCGCGACGTGACGCAGCTCGAACAACATAAAACCTCATCGGAACGGTCTGCGCATAAACATACACTAAAACCTCATGTGTGAAATGAGCTCACCGTGAGAGGAGACCTGCAGGGAGTTTCCTTCGGACTGAATTTGTTTCTGAATCCCATCTTCAGATTCTGAACACAAGATGGTTCCTTAAGGTCGTAGAACTTGTATTAATAGGGTTATCTCTCCGTGTTGTAGGATAAGAATTATTGCGATTTTAAAAATAATGTCAGATTATGAGAATACAGTCACGATGTTAAGGAACAAACTCATGGTGCCTACAGAATCTGCATCGTCTTGCTCCACTTGAGAATCTTCTTCGGCGTGACACCTTCCAAAGGCGACGGCTGTGAGTGTATACATTTAAATGTAAACGGCTTTGATGTAAAGCACCGACGGAAAAGGCCATTGATGAATTTGCAGTCTATTCGCGAGTCAGCGCATCCAGAGCAGGTCATACACCATTTAGTTTAGATTATTTCTGGATCAGTTAAACAATGAAGCTACTCAATCAACTCTGCGTGCCTTTGGTATTTTAGTCACCACGACAACAAGCCTGAGACGTCATTAAAAGCCGGCGGAGACACATCCATCCCCATCGCCATTGATTGGTTGGATGTGGGCATGCAGTGATGATTGGCTTCAATTAGAGTATTTTATTTCCTTTTAAGATCACACTTATTTAATCTATTCAAGAGGTTTGCTATGCTTTTAATTACAGGACGTTGGTCGGGGCGGTACAAACATAATGACTGAACATATTGGTTCATTAGGAAAATGAATTCTCTCTCCCGTCTGTGGGATGAGCCTCGTCAGTGCTGGGCCACTCATGGAGTTGTAGTTTAGACATTCTGCTGTTCTCAGTGGAACACACGAGCGGACACATGCTTTTCCAAAATAAAATAAACAAATTCAAACAACCTTTGATTTGATGTATTTATTTTTTTCAATGCCTCGTTGGCAACTGAATAAAAAACAAAGTCTACGCCTAATGACTGCCACCTGGTGGCAGCACATTGTATTTCCTTGAGAGCACTCGTCAAACATTTACAAGAGCATGATACAAAAACAGAAAGTGATTCAAGACGCAATCAAAAACAGACAAAACTCAACTTCTCTCTTCTAAAGCCTGATATACACTGTGCGATCATTGGACTGTCCCTGATGAAGGACGACCAATAAACGCGATATCTTTGGCCGTGGCTCTAAATCGGTGGTCCTACATTGCTCCGCGAGACGGGTCCAAAGATGGCTGATGTGATGATCTTGCGACTAAAGAGCCTGTGATCAAATTCTAACATTGTCAGAAATGTAGAACGACTATCTCACAGTGTAACTGCTGCTACGACCAATGTCTGCTCACTGACCAGTGGAAATGCAGCAGGGAATGAATGACGCAACAATCAATGCGCCACAAGCACTGAACCCAAACGAACACCTGGCGTGGAGGTAAAATGCAGTCGATGTTTGTGGGATTCCAACAAAGAGGAAACCTTGTGCGTACGATGTGTCCTCAACTCTTAACACCTCACCAGCGGCGCAGGTGGATGACGCACGCTGACGATGTTTGATTGTCTCATGACGTAGCCACACATCCACGGTCGTAGCCTTCGACTCAGGGAGTGAGGTCATCGCACAGTCTTGCACTCGTGTCGTACCCACGTTCATCAGATCCATGCCACATCGTGTGGCTGGCAACAAACTTGACAAGATGGCCAAAGTGGCACAGTGTATACCGGGCATTAGATACAGATCCTCTGGAAGTCTGCGGGGATGCATCCTCAGTGGTGTGTGACCGGGTTTGGGTCTTTCGTCACCAGACATCCTCACCCAGGCCACTCAGCAGAGGGTGATGATCAACCTTACGCTCGTGTCCCGGCAGCAATAAGAGCACAGGTCCACCCCCAGCGACCTTATGTTTGCGGAAGGTCCATATTTACATTTAGAAGGCCCACAAGGTCAGGCTTGGTTAGGACCAACTGAAAGCTCAGTCTCATTCTTCAACTAACTAATCAGCAATAACTATCAGCTAATACTTGTGTCGTGGCATCTGGAGTATGATGGTGTGTTTCTCGAAAAAAAAATTCGTAAGATAAAGAAAGTGCACTTCCTCCAGCTGTGGGAACGTCATTTCTTCCTTTGATGTTGGATTTTTATATCTTCCACCTCTTTCTCCATCAGGTGGAACTCTACAGTTGTCTCTGTCAGCTGGAGAGAAAAGACGAGATGTCACAAAATCAATGGCTTTAGTACGACAGCGATCAAAAAACTAGACACTGTGGCACCACTATAGGTTTGTTGCCATTGGTTCAACAGACTCAGCTCTTACCATGTCCATGAGGAGCTCAATCTTTAGCTTCAAGAGGTTGTTTTCCTCCTCTAGCTGAATATTTCTCCTCTTAAGCCGCTGTGCTTCCCTTCCAGATGTGTTCTCTCCAGATTCTAACAATCAATGAAAAGTAAAGCATTAACGTCAACCAAACAGAAACGGATGAGTGGGCCAAACTGTGTAGACAAGTCATTACCTGTTAACCACTGTCCGTCTTCAAATTTCCAGCTATTACCGCCGATGTTCATGACAGGAGGTCCATATTCAAGGCCCAACTCGACTTCTCTCGTTGATCGATCCAGCTGAAAGAGATAATCAACAAGTCACTTCAGTCTGCACGCAGGCACCGTTTCCTGTGTCCCCGTCTCAGCTGTCCCACAACCATTATCTGATATCATTGTCTGATAAGATATGAGGGTGAGCTGACGTGATCTGAGTTTAACCTCTCTGAACTCACCGTGTGGAGGCTGGACAAGGAAGCAGAGCGGCGTGGTGGAGTTTTCTTCGGACTGAACGTCTTTCCAAAAAGCGGCATCTTCAGGGATTTTTTGAGGTTCTGCACGAGAGATGGTTCGTTAGCTGCTGCACTGTAGCCGTGCACACTCCTCTCACTTATCACTGTTTGACGCTTACATGTGAGAGAGTGAGATGCATTACAACTCAAAGGCACTGGAATGTCACATTCAGGAGGGACGGCAGTCAACTCAGACAGGTTTGACGACAGATGATACATTTAAGTAGTGTGCAAAAAAACATGATGCTCATAGAATTTTTCTACCTGTTGGGATTTTCAACTCAGCTTCATTGTGGTTTAATATTTACTGACACATGAGTAAGTCTCCCTCCTTACAGTTATAGCTGGTTATTTCTGGTATGAGGTCCACGGTGATTTTTTTCAGATGACATCATTGTAAAATGTGTGAAATGTAGCTGTGATGTTAGAAAAAGGAAGACATTAGTGAAAAGAAATCAAGAATATCAATTCAAACTCAAAAGGTACTTAGTTTAACCATTCTAGGCTACTATAACAACACTAAAGTACAAGATTACTGCTTCTGAAGAAGTGACTGGAAGAGATGACAAAACAAATAATCTATAAATTGAGCATTTGTAAAAACATCCACACTGAACACTATTTCAGACAAAAACAATGGAACTCATTTTCACATACTGCACCAATTTGCAAAGCCATGTTTTTACAGATGTTTTATGATATTACCTACTAATGATAAGTAACACTGGTTGTCCTACATGCTCGACAGAGAAGAGTGAGGTGAGGTGTAACATGCACAAACGCCACAGAATGGCACTAAATCCTGAATAGTATAAATTACCCCTCCAACTATCATTCTGAAGCTTATCAACGATGGCCAACAAATGCAATGTCAACAAAGGGACAGGCCACAAAGACAGTTTGACATTATAACTCGAAGTACAACTTTAACTCAAACTGTTATGACTTCATTTTCACAAATGATCCACACTTTCTTTTGAAGTTGTAGTTAATTTCAAGACATCTCGTATTTTACAAACTTTGAGAGGACAAGGCACCACATCCTATTATAACAACATCACAGATAGCACATGCAAACATGTATTTGCTACTCACGGTACACTACGAAGCTAATGCTAGGCGGCTAACAAGCGCTTTCTATGAGAACTACCCATACCTGACAATAAATTGAACCTTTCCACTGCCTCAACGGCGGGTTAGTAGTTGCAGTGTCACTGAAAACAAGCAGCTGGTATATTTACCTCCATACAGACTGATTAGTTTGACTATGATTGCGGTGCCAGCGACGCTAAAACCCCACAAACAAAACTAAGCACAGTACTACGCATGCGTGAAAGTTCCATTTTCATAGAAAAGAGAATTAATTCTTCAGGTCGAACAGTTTACCGCAAATTGTTTCAATATAAATGCAAAGCAACTAGATCTTGAAAATATGAATATATTTTTCACATCTTTAATCCACCTTTTATAGCTTTTTATTAACGCTTTGATCCTCTAAAGACCCCAGAGCTTAACCAGAAACCCCTATTAAAAATGGTACAATCCATAAATCGGATTTCCATGGTGATAGAGCAATTCTTTCTGTTTACGTCATTATTCTCCTCTATCATAAGTATTTCTCATTGAATATAAAGCATCATCTTATTTCTAAATCATCAAACAAAAATAATTACATTTATGTTGTTGGTGTAGTTAAATATGCTACTTCCACTCGTGTGCTGCGATCAAGTTCCA
>JAFBJT010001929.1:158823-222504 GCA_016785325.1 Chascanopsetta lugubris
GACGAGGTGGAAGACAGCAGCGGGAGTGTGTGTGTGTGTTTGTGTGTGTGTGTGTGTGTGTGTGTGTGTGTACGTACCAACAACTCAGTGTCCTCAGCTTCCACCTCTGCCACCGTGGGTAGCTTCCTGGTCTGGGTCCTGATGTAACACCTCTGATGTTCGGAAAAGCGGATCCCAGTGATTCCCTTTGAGAAAAGGAAGAAAGCCAAAGGACGGGATGCTCAGAGATTCAGACGTATGTATCATTCATCAGCTCCTCTGTGATGTGAATTTCTCATAAGCGCCCGGGCGACGCTTTTTTAAAACGCTCGGCTTTTTCTCCGCTCCCAATCAAAGCTCTTTAAAAGTCAGAAGTTAAATCCTAACGAGTCAGCCGTGTTTTGATCTTTCTTTTCTTTTTACATGCGATGTGGAGACCGATGACAACTTGGCCCCTCGCCGCGCCGCACCTGCTGAATGGAGGTACATATAGAGTCTATATATTCATTTATATATATATATATATACACACACACACACACACACACACACACACACACACACACACACACACAGAGTGGCGGCTGTATAATGCTGCACACAGGATACAGGATCAGCCGGGTGACATTGTTGAGGATGGAGTGTTTTCCACAGCGAGTGCTCCCATTGAATTAACCAGTCATAGTTCCCTGTCACTCTCTTAATCTGCACAGTCAAGTGTGGAGTCACTCTCTTCAGCTCCACTCGTGATCCTCCGGCATGTGGACTGTGGCTCTATTCACTCTGACACCCGGCCTCTCAAGGCACGAGAGATCTCCCCAACAACCCCCCCCCACACACACACACACACCACCACCACCACTCCCACCCTTCGCCGGTAATCTCAAATATTCTGCTCTAATGCCTCAGATTATTATCAAGACCCCCATCGGGTCAGATTGTCTCCGGCGTGATTCCTCCGCAGCTGCTCACTGCCTCAGAAGAGGCGGCAGGATCGACATCTGCCACGGCTGCTTCAGAACGGTATCAAGTGAGTCGCTCCATGAAAATGGACTTGATTCGATCTGAATTTAATTAGCGCGACGCGGCGCGCGACGACGTCTCCTTCGAATCGGTTAACTTGATCACGCGGGCGGCGCCGCTTCTACATTTGCCGTGGCGCCGTCAATCCGAGGAGCAGATACCGAGCCGCCCGAGACATGATGCAAAGTGATGGCTGCCGTCGTTTCACTGCATGTAATTTCATCTGCGCGCGGAGAGGATGGGACGATAATAGTCTGGAGCACAAAAGCATAATGCTTATGCTGGGCTTGATTGTGATGAGTCTCTGTTTAATTTGGCTGCACTGTATTGGTGAGTTGTTGGAGGAGGAGCGGGGGGCGGGGGGCGGGGGGTGGGGGGGGAGGAGGAGGGACCAGTGTTGTGATGAGATACAATGATTACTGGGGTTGGTCAAGCAGAAAATGAAGAGAGACGCATTTACACAGGGATGAGAAATGGAAAAGCGATGTCATCTTTACTGAGCGCGTTGAAACATCACGCGCTCGGTGTTTCCCTGCGCGCGACGCTCGTCCTCCTCCTCTTCAAGAAAGTAAAGACGATGAGTTTCCTTGATGTGGATCCTGCGAGACTTGAACATTGTCTCCGTTCAGGGGGAATTTCTCACCTGCGAAAAAATACAATCGCCATGTTTCTGTGAGATGCTGACGGATGAATCCAATCCGAATCGAATCCTCGTAGCTCCGTAACGGAGCATGTTCTCTCCATGATTGAGGTCACGGGTTCGATTCCCAGCCTCGCCATCCGGCCTGCAGCGCGTGTCGCTCTGGACGCGATGTAACGTATCAACGTTTCATCGTACGATTCAAAGTCTCGAAGGCCACCGGTGTCACCCGGTGTCACGTCTCCTCTCGTCTCCCTCACCAGCACGAAAACACGCGGGAACACGCGGCGTCATTACACCGACTCAAACATCCGAGGTCGAAGCCAAATGTTTCCCCGTGTACGAACGACCTCTGCGCCTCTCTCTCAGGACGTCTCTCTCTGTCTTCCCTTTCTTCCTTCCTCTCGTGTTTAAATGAGTCCGGAACAGTCCTGAAACAATAGTGAGTAGATTTGGTCTGCGGTCCTCGGCCCTGGTGGTATAATCCCCTCATTTTCCATTCCTCACACAGCCCCGGGGCTCGATGGAGATTGTTTTAGACACGGCTTTTGCTCTCTGTAATAAAACGTACCATTCCACCCCCCGCCGCCGCCGCCCCCCCCCCCCCCCCCCCCCCCCCCCCCATAAAAAACCCCCCCCCCCACCCTTCCACATATTAAACAAAATCAATGCGAACGTCACAGCGCACAGGCCACCACTTACGATAACCTCATTGCAGGTTTTTGCACGACTTTCCCTCCTGTTTTGAAATCACAGTGTGGTTGAAATGACTCTGCTCGCTGGGGGCTGGAAGCGGGGCGAGCGCCAGGCGTGTGTTTATGCATGTGCGCGGCGCGGGGGGGAAGCACGCAGGGGGGGCGCAGCAGACGAGAGGACATAAAGGGTGATTGTGCGGCCCCTGGTTTCCATCATGCGGCCATTTTTGAATTCACAAAGACCGGAGACAATAAGTCACAGCAGGTGTCTCTGTTTGGGGATGGGGTGCATCCGGCAACACTCGCAGCCTCGCAGCCTCGCATTATACAGTAAATAATGGCGCGGGCGCGGGAGCATTCATTACCCAGTCGGGCAGAACACAGGCCTCTCTGAGGTGCAGCGCGTGCAGCCTCCTGCACACTCCAACAGGATTTAGGAATGAAAGATAAGTTAATGAGTTCTGCCGCCGACAGAACGAGTGAAAGCAAACAAACGGGGATGTGCTCCCTTTAACGAGCTTTGTCTGCGCACGGCGGAGAATTAAGTTATTGTATAGAATTAGTCGGGTACAGATCCCCGCGCGCCTCCGTCTCCGGGGATCGGTGTGCGCACTTAAAGGCGCTAAATCACCGGGAGGAGCCGCAGGAGCATCAATTAAAGTGTTTCCAGACCGAGCAGCCGACAGAGGCTTTTCAGACCAGGCTGCGTGAGAGAACGAGGAAAATTCAAACCTGCGTCTTTTAAAAAAAAATTCTATGACGGTTTTACATTGTGCATGATTACGGTGTGCGTGTTAAAGGAGCAGTGTGTACGACTTGGGGACATCTAGAGGTGAAGCTGCATGTTGTACATCACCTCACCTCTTCTGAACATGCAGGAGAAGCTGTGGTCGACTTCAGTTGTCGTTAAAACTCAAATGACGTTGAGTGCGTCCACTCTGAGCTACTGCGAAAACATGGCGGCCCTCGTAGCGTGGACCCGCTCCTCATGTAAATACACATTAATGGGCCCCTTTAAGGGTCAATGGAAATCAAATAAAACACTGATTCATGGACATGTCAGGATGTAATTGTTTTAGAATATCTGTCAGTAGTGACACAAATGACCAAAATCTTACACACTGCACCTTTAAATGTTTCAACCTTTACTCACTATTTTGAAGTCGTGCACCTCGATGACTTCCTCGCTGCCAACCCCCATCCTGAAGATCTCCACTCGCTTCCCCGGGTCGATCTCCAACAAGCTCTCCGTCTCCACGCCGTCCAGCACGGCTTTGTACTGATGGTCGTACACCTGCAGCCACACAAGCACACAGCCAATCACCACTGATGAAACATCTCCAAGATGCTTATTCGGCAAATTTTTTGGTTCATCCAAAGTTCAACATTTAAGAGTTATGTGTTGAACATTAGATTCGTCCCATGATTCATTTCATTCCTTCCAACGATTCGAACAAATTCTGCCGTTAAAATTCTGCCGGCAAAATAAAAATCCCTTGTTTATTTACGCAGGATTAAGACTCGAGGCGTCATCATCATCCTCTAACCCATCCCCGAACTACATCCATGACAGGAAAATGCCACATAAGTGACAAGCGAAACAAACGGGAGCGGCAATGACACCACTCCGCCAGTTGTCTCAAGTCAATTTACAGAAATTAGAACCTTTAAATCATAAATATGTGACGCGGTTAACGGCACTCGGCTTCCACAACCACGGAATGAGTCAAAGTGATGACGGAGCAAACAGCTGACGGTGTGTGGGAGTGAAACAAAATGGAAGTTCAGTGTCATTAACGGACTAACGTGAGAAAGTTCAACCTCGGATCGTTGCTGTGCGGGAATTTTTCTTCCCGAGTTGCACCTGCACCATGAGATTCTTTTGACCACTCGCGGGCAGCTAAGCACACTGACGCACGATCTCAGCTTTTTTTTTTTATAGGGATTTTTATGGAGAACAGTTGTTTATTAATACTCCGAGCAGACACACACTCAGCCACATTAGCATTTGGAGTCATGCTTGTGGGCAACAGAACCAATGTAAGACCGATATTCACCGTCCTTCCAGCTCAGCCTGGAGGAAATATCTGACTCTTTTATTGGCCCCGGCTACGAGCGCCGACGAGTAGCTACCTTTGTCTGTCTGCCATTTAATGCTGGGCAGGTGGTTTTCTCTGGATTTTTATTCGAAAGCTGAAAATAGTTTCCCGGCTGCATCTTCAAATGTTGTTGTGGGGGAGAATCAAAACAACGAGGGAAGTTTGGAGAGCATAAAAATCTGAATATTAAACGTATAAGCATGGGCCCGGTTTGAAGAACGGCGTTTGTGCAATGATGGATTTCTCTCTGATGTCACCACCGAGACTCTCTAAGAATCTGTTATCAGGCGACAACATTCCGGGGACTGAGCTCATTTTGTTTGACCAATCAGATCCGAGCAGGTTTTGGTTGCAGGTGCACAGCTCATTTAGAGAGACAGAAAAGGTGAAATGTATCTTTTTACTGAAATGCATTAACTTTCGACCTCTGGATCGATTGTTAATACAGATTCTCCGAAAACCTTGCGTGTGCAAAAATACCTCTATTTGTGTTCCGCCTCTCATGTGGACCATAAACTGTCCCACCGCTGGACACTGGAGTCTTTCCCCAGATATCCACTGTCAACACTGGATTAAGATATTGGCCGTCGTCCCCAGAGGCCCCTCTGTCACCAGAGGCTCCGAGATTCTCCTCAACTCGCTCCGATGTTCATTTGATAAACGATGGTCCAATTCAGAGTGAAATTAACTATAAAGCATGATGCGCTCAGACACCGCCTGACTGACAGCCTATATCGGTGCAGGTCTCAGGTGAACTTGGGGGTCGTCCATAAATAAAATGGCGCCGCCCAGAGTGAAAAAAAATAAAATGAATTCAGCATTCAAAATGACTCCTTCTAGACCCTGCAACAGAAAGTTAGATATTACACTTTAGTTTAGTTTTCTTGTTGAAGCCAGAAATAACAGCTGCTTAAAAGGGCTGCCCTCGCAAATGATCATCGGTAATAACAATCACCGGAGCAATTAAAGAGTGTGTTGACAAGGTTAAGTAAGAAAATGCAATGATGGAGGTTCATCTGACTGAGTAAATAAAATAAAGACCTTCCGAGGCGGCAGCACTGCCGAAGCCTCCCCCTCACTGTTGCCTTTAAGCAGTGTTGTTTATCACGGGCGCCCGCTCTATGTGCTGTTCTCGGACATGCATGGATGGCTCTTAAAATTCCCAGCCTGAAAAACGATTCTTGCCCACAGCTGAAAATATGCTATTAATATTTATGTGAGGGTTGTGTTATGATGAGAAATATATTGCTGAGTTCATCTTCATCTGTCTCCGTGCCAAATCAGAGCCTCGCCAATGAGACGCATGATTAATGAATGCGCCCGGACGGGAGTCCGTCAGGATTTATACCCCTCATCAGAAACATCTGCATGTCCTCTAACACTCCAACACAAATTAGCTTTCACTTCAAACCCTCTCAGCACTTGGGGTGTTTTCTGTTGTCTTTCTTATTATGCGGAACATTCGAATGCACTCACATCACATATAGAGATGATTATCTTTTTTGCGTCGGGGGCGTGATGATGACAGAGTGACAGAATGGGATATAATGCACAGTAGAGGATCGCAGGTAGATTGGCCTCAGCCTATAAATCAGCATTAACGTGTGCGACATGCAGTAACCTTTGCTCCGAGACAGAAGTACGACTCCAAATTAAGACGGGCTTGAAATGTAAGTGTCAATCGAGCAGTTCCGGATGAAATTGGGGCCATTAAACAGTCTGAGAGTCCGTGTGGGGAATTAAAGTTCTATTTGAGCGGGTCTTTAATATTAACATAAAGGTGCAATGGGGGCATAGATGGTGGAGTCTTATTGATTTATACTAAAACAGTGAATTACATTTTCAGCGGGCGATCACTTCTGATGAAAATCCAGCCGTGAGAATCTCCCCCAACTGCACCGGGTTGAAATAGATAATAATGTATTACAACAGTTTGACTCAACCCGTTCAATATCCAAAGCTGCTGCTGTGCACCATAATTGGCATTCTGAAAATAGAAATGAATCGCCTCTGTTGGCCTCTGTTCGTACTTGCAGATGCTGGAGTATATTGCACCGCCATTGTTAAAACACAGCACAATACTTCGCCCCATTATAATGCCAGTGATTGTTGTAATTTGTCAATTAGTGCGCAGCCTCACCCTCAGAGTATTCACTGTGAGATTTAACTGGAATTCTCTCTCATGATTCTCTTCATTTGTACAATTCCCCGGACGTGAATTCACTGGAACTGTCACTTGGCTGCAAAGAAGTGAGAGCGCTAAAAGTTAATTGGTTTCCCATATGACTCTGAACAGGTAGAAGAAGGGAGGCACTTGAGAAAGGCTCCAATTTATGTTACACTTATTCAGAGGGACGCTGAGGTTCTACATGAATGTGCCGGTTTTTGCGACTTTAATACATTTAAAACTCAGAAACTATGATGGCATCTACCACTGTGATATCAAAGGCTTTGTTCGCATGTTTTTGATTATAGGCTTGGAGGAGTGACAGCTGAGGATTTGACGCCATTTTGTATCCATTGTGCGTGAACACCTAACCCTCTGTGTTCAGTGGACCATGCAAACAATCTTCATAAGTGTTTCCAAGTAAACTGGGGGGCGAGTATGTATTCTTAGAATTTTGACTGCTATCAAAAAGGTAACAGTAAAGTAAAAAAAATCAACTCTCTGTACTATTTGTCGATCACTTCCTACATTTTGATATAATCTAATTATTTTTTCAGGGAATCTTGGGTTCTTTTATTTTGAAAATCTCTTTGTTGAAAAGTTTAGCAGAATCAACAACTGTCTATTGGTCTTTAACAACTTTACGATATTCCCTTAATTCCCTATCAGCCAGTGTATCCATTAAAAAAAAAAAATTCTTTATCTGACTTTGGATAACTCTTACCGAGGCCGGCAAGCAAAGCAATTGCTTCCTGTGTCCTTTTATTTTGAAAATCTTTTTTGCCAGGAAAGGAAGTTGAATGGAAGATCTGCAACTTTACGTCACGTCCCCAACTACGACGACCGGATCTTACCTACCTCATCAGGTGTTTGCTTGTCCAGAAGATTAGTGCGCGTGTTTGACGTCTTTATGTGGAATTTAAAGATTTCCTCCATCTGACTGGAAGATGAAGAAGGTAATATTCATCCACAACTATTTCATGACGACATTCTGTGACGTGTTCCCTTCATTCATCAGTGATGCTAATGTTTGTATCAGTCATGACAATGCTAGTTTACGCAGGCAACGTTAGCGTCCATAGCCCCCCCCTGTGGTTTGTTTTTATTGCAGACACACAAACATGGAGCCAGGTGACACCACTTGACTTCCTCCATGTTTGTTTATCTATTATCGTCATGTTTTATCCCACATGTGCCTGGAATCACCCCAGTGTGAGTGTGTCCCCTAAATAACTAGTGTGTGGTCTTGATGTTGTCAACCCTGCGTGTGTTTCCTCATGATAGTATTAAAAAAAAACGGGTTCATCCTGTCAGTGTGGCTGAGATGAAGATGATTTAGTAGGTATTCAGCAGAGGTTTTACTCTGTTTTGGTCTGGTCTGGGTTCACATCCCCGGCTGACATTTGGAACTGAACAGGAAGTGAATCAAGGGGTTTATCAGAGCATAGAATTATAAGATCAGTGAGAATGAGCTAAGGATATAAAAGTGTGGGTGGCACCACCTCAGTCCTTTAAAATACTTTGTGATATCAGGTGATCATTCTGTGTTTGATCGTTACAATCATTTGTTCCATACAGTAGAAGGAAAGTGCCCATATTAGCTTCAAGTAGAAACATGCACTTTGCATGAAACATACTGTAGAATATCGCTCTGATTTAGTTTTTGACTTAACTGTGTCATAGAATACTACCCTTTGTAAGAATAGCATCAGTCTCCTTAATGTCTGTCGACTCCTAATGCCAGTATTCCAGTGGAAACCGTCCCTGTTAATACAGACGTACACTCTCTGAAACACTGCACAGTCTTCTGATACCACATTTCCTGATTTCTGGGATTTGACATTTTCAAAATTCAATCGAGTTTTCCATCTGAAGCCATGAGCAGCAAACTCTAATCTGAGGGGGGGCAACATCCCCCTGTTTGTGTCACCTGCTGTACAACTTGTATGAACACGTTCAAAAACAGTTACAACTTGCAGGAGTAGAAGCGGTTAGTTTGTGCGTGATGTCAGTAAATGTTATTTTCAACAGTGTATTTGATCATTTAAAGGTTACTTTGCCGACAACCTTGCACCCTGCTATGTACATTGATCGCCGAAAGCAACACTGCTGCGAAACGAGACTTGTATTGAGTTTGTTGAAAAAAAAAAAACGAAAAAAAAAAATCCTGTCTGACACTTTGTCCAACATCCCACGGGAACGGCGGGTTCTTTATCCGCACCGTGAGATAACTCTGAGTGTTGTACGACAGGAAATAAAAAATTCAAATCATGAAGAAAAACATTCAAGCTCTGGAGAGTGAGGTGATCTGTGCCCAAGCCCTCTCACACAATGCTTTGTTTATTTCCCCTGTTCAAGGTTTCCATCTAAAGTGGTTCTTAACAACCTCCACGTCCATGGTTTCAAGCACAGGCTCACAATATGAATGAGAGGCAGCAGGCACGACCAGATCCGCCGGGTTGTTTGAGCAAATAGGTCCTGGTGTGGCACCCGAGGACATTAAACAAAGGTCATGTCGATGGCGTTACAGGTGAGTGGGTTGCTGTTTGCGCTGTTCGTGTATGTGTGTGTGTGTGTATGTGTGTGGAGGGTTTTGGGGGGAGGGGGAGGTGAAAAGGGAGTGTGAGTGTGCATCTATGGAGGAGGCGAACGTGGGAATGAGAGAGTTGAGCTGATGACGATACGTCCTCTTGGTCGTCCTTGAGGGTAAAGAGATAGCACATCCAGTCAGGCGGAACTAGATGCCTGTCGCTCACGACGGAGCGGTGATGGCGGCGGATGGTGTGGGTGGGAGGAGAGCAGTGTTGGAAAGGTTACTGTCAAAGTTTACTTGCAAAATACACGGAGATGAAGAACACAAAAAAGCACGGGAAAGTACACGGTGATCTACAGTGCATGATCATCCCCAGAGTTGACTGAAACCAGAAGACGTGTCTGCACACCAGCTTATACTCAAGGAAGTGTTTTACCTCAAGGTCAAGTTCTATTTTGGGCACATGGTTTCATTTCTCATCTTCCTGTTTTTCCCCCCGCAACCATATTCAAGTGAAAAAGAGCAAAGTAAAAGCACATGCAAACATCGTCTTTTCACATTTTTTGCCTCTGGATGGGTGATAACGCCAGAGAATCAGCCTGTTTCTCCGTCTCTGTTTTGAGGCAGCATCAAATCTGTGATAAAGATGTGATAATGGCTTTAATAATGGCTGCACACAGTGATTTAGCAAGATTACACACCTGACAGGATCTCAGTGGTGTGTCTCTTTACCAAGATAGCTACTGATTCTAAAAGGCATATTTGCAGCTGGTTAGCAACTTCTCTCCGCTAGCAGTCTCTCATATGATGATTCAACACGTTCAAATCAATTCAGCTACAGCTCAACCGGCATGAGAAATCTGCAGACCCCCCCCCCCGCCCCCCCTTTATATAATCAAGTTAATGGAAACTATTTAGGAGTCATACGTTTTAATTAGTGTCACTTCCAGAGCATGTGTGATGTAGTTATCATGTAATGTTCACCACTCCAGCTACTGTTTTCACTCTGCCCGCGAAACGTACCGTAGAGCTCCCGCCCCTCCCTCGCAGGAAAGCGCTCTGATTGGCCAGCTCGCCCAGCCTCTCGTGATAGGTCAGCTGCTGATGTAGGAATTGTCCCGTACGCTGACATATTGGACTTTGACTGCCACAGCCAAGAAACCGATGGGAAAAATCAAATACTTTGTAATACTTTGCATTTCTGTGGTGAAGAGCGCCCCCTCCCCTCCATACAGAGAACACCTGAGCTGTTTCAACAACTACTAAAACTACGTTTATTTATTTATTTTTTAACTCACTTTTAAAACTCCACTTCCTTTACGTTCTTTTACCCTGGTGATGGAGGTAAAAAGGACAGAAGGTAATGGGAGTGGGGGGTGGGGAGGGTGTGAGTGCTGCAGTGCTGCAGTGCATCAGGTCTCTTGGGAGCCATATTCGGCTCTGTGATAGATCGAGGAGCACAGCAGCTTAGACAGTCACACCAGCTAACACTGACTCATTTGAGTTTTGCTACTTTAGGGTCTATACTGCATTTAAGACATTCAGTTTAGTGTTATATCTCTGTGTGTGTGTGTGTGTGTGTCTTGTGTGTGTGTTTGCAATTGTCACACTACTTCTTGCATTGCTACTGTATGTATTATTTTAATGAACAATACTTGGTTAGTAGGGAGTGATCATTATACTCTCTCACATTTGTTTATGTGCCTTGAAGATGCATTCACTGTGCTCCAGCCTTTATTAATATAGCTGTGAAAATCACACATGTCGTTTTACTTTGTATGCCACAGCTGAACCGCCATCTCTCTATGTCTGCAGGCTCTCTCTAGTTTTTATCCGCAAATCTATTCCTGGGCTGCTATACCTTCCTTTCTGTGTGTGTGTGTGTGTATATGAATAGAAATCAAAATCAATATGGCTTTAGCACTCAACGTACTTTACAGATTCTGGTCTGAAGAGTTAGAGCAGAAAAAAGCTTTTAAATGTGTTGCCATGTTTTCCTGGAATAATTTGCGAAGAGGTAGGACAGAGAAACAGCGTCCCCTGGTCAATGTGATTGCTGGTCGTAAGATGGTTACTGCTGCTCGCTCACTTTGGATGTGATTGCTAGATTTGTAATTTCTTGGCATATAGTTTTTATGTATGTTTGTAACTTGGAACTATTCTCTGCCACCCACCTGGCTGGATCTTTAGGTTTCAAAGGGAAAATTGTGTGATGACTCTCTGACACATGAATGTTGGATTTGATAAACTGTAACCGTAAATTGTTCCTAGCTATACATGAAAATGTTCACAAACATAAACGGTTTCCATCAGTTCTATGTGTCTGTCAATTGGCTAGGATGTCAAAATATAAGGCTTTGTTTATTACTATGTTTAAGCTGTTGGTTTTAGGTTTGCATCTCAATCGAATGTTGTGGTTTTCACTTGAGATTTCCAGCTTGAGAGCTGCTTTAAAGGGAACCGAGCATTTAGCTATAATAGACTGCCAGACGCTGGAATTTCTAAAGGTGTCTATATTCAAGGAGATTCCTGAGTTTGACTGATAAGGAAGCAGCAGATAGTTGTGCCGTCTGTGCTGAGACTCTCAGACTTTGATGCATCTAGAGCTGTGTTCAGATGTGTGACGGCAAGTGAGTCAGATATTTTCTGGACGTTTTTCCCCAGACCCTTTCTATTAATGTCCAAGTAAGTCCAAGTGAGAATACAGTGGGTAAATATCACAGTTAGTGGGTGTTTGGATTATGTTTATATCACGTGATCATTGTTGTTGTGTGATTTTAGATGTTTGAGCTTTGTTTTCATGTCGTCTGTTCAACATTTTTCATGGTTTATTACAGAACCAAAACATTGCTAAATGCCTCTGTAATGAACTTTTTCTCCCAGGTACAGAACCCATGGTTATTTTTTGAAGAGTTCAGCTCAGAACAGCTGGTCATGATCATCTCAGCTTTCTTGCCAGTGATGCAGAAGAAAGCTCTATTTCTCTGTGTCCCCAGTCTCCAGTGTTGGCTGCTTGTCCTGCTGCAGACTTATTTTCAGGGCTCAAGTCTCTTCACATGGGCAGTCACATGAGAAGGACTAATGTCTCCCAACTACTCTGGTTGCATTCTTGGTTGGCAATGTAGGCTATTTTTCTTTTCTTTCTTTTTTTTTTATCAGAGTTTCTCATTTTCTCTGGAGTAAAAATGGAACATCTTTGTAAGACACGTTGGAAATTGCCACTGCAGAGGTGTAACCTTTTGCAAATAGAAGCAAACAGAGTTTCTGCCAGAATAATTAATCTTTCCCTAGAATAATGACAATTAAAGACACACACACACACACACACACACACACACACACACACAAACTACTATGAGTTTCTTTAGAAGCACAAGAAATTGCAGGTAATCAAAACAAACCTGGCAGACACATTAAGCTGAGAGACGAGCAGGCACCGGTTCCTATGGAGATACTACCTGAGAATGAGGAATCTGTGAGGGAAATAATTATAGTGGGTATGGAGTCCTCCACCCATTGGTGCAGATGGTCTTCACACATGCAGACTCGTGTTGTCATTCTCTCAGACACTGTTCAGTTTGCATATGCGTGCATGCGTTTTGCCTCTGTAAGTAATTTTATTTATAAATGGTGAGAGAGTGGGAGGGAGAGGTGGTGGGGAAAAACAGTGAGCGAGGGAGTGAGAGTGGAATCTGATTGTGTGGTGTCTGGAGACCGTGGGGATTATGCTTGTGGACACTGATTCCTGAGCCTGTCAACTCCCAAGGCCTGGAGAATTTGGATAAATGGAGTAAGAATTGTGCCCGCTTGCCAGACACATGCAGGTTTCTGTCTGATGATGCTAGCTGAATGCCGGCAGTTGTTTCTGGACAGGCCCCCATCTTGGAAAATTCAATTTAGGAAATACTGGTCAGTCACTAATGCATCATCAACTTAGGTAGGATAAAATGAGCCCGCTGGCAGTGCATGACATTAATCTCAGTGAAGATGACCTGACAGGAAGCAGAACACAGCACGGTGCAACATATTGCCAACTGTGGAAAGATAGAGTGTGGTTATATGTACATAGATCATTTTATGACAACACCCCATTTCCTTTGTTTCATTGTCAAACTAACCTGAAAATGACAAAGGGAAGTGCAATAATGACCAACACAACATAGGAAATTCTCTCATCGGAAAAAAAAAAATCACAAAATTTGCTGTAGATTTGCAATGATCCATTATTCTGAAATGTCTATGTGTCTATGTGGTGGCATGATTATGTTAATATATTTGCAATTTGTTGGTTTTCATATGATATTTCAGTTTCACAAATAATGCTGTACATTGACACTTAGATCATGAGTTTATTTTAAATTTCACCATAAGTCTATATATTTTCCAAATATCTGTTATCAGCTGCATTAAGTGCCAATAGTTGCCCAGAAACACCAGTATCACCATCTCTGTTTGTACCCATCATTAAAAACGACAACCGAGAATTGGTGGAGCATCAACTTCGGGAGATTTCGCCTTCATGATAACGTTGCGTGTTTGACCTGGCGGGTCAAGGGGGGACACATTGGGGCCGGGGGGGGGGGGGGGGGGGTTGGGGGGGGGGGGGGGGGGGGGGGGGGGGGGGGGGGGGGGGCTGACTGTTGCTCAGTGTAGCATGGACAAAGTCAGAGCTAACCAGCCATGAGAAGCTACTGCTGGACTTGTCTCTGTTCTGCCGCCGGACAGAGCCTGTCTCATCTTTGACAGTAACTAGAATTTATGGTCCTCGTGGCACCAGTGTGAGACACAAGCTGAGGCTTGGATTCACCAGTGTTCTATTTTTTTTGTGCTAAGTGCAGCAGCTGCCATCAAGCAGCAGGCGTCAACGATTTGAAACGGACCTCATGGTCGGGTCATTTACATCACATTTAGGCAGGTGTCCGGGGATTTGCTGCTTTTTCTCTTAAGTAAGCATTCTTCCAGTGTGGACCAGGACATTTCTTTAAAGTTTTCAAGTCCAAGCAAACAGAAACAAAACAGAATGAAACCTAGTCAACATGTTATGCCAACAAAGATCAGAGTGAGTGGGTACAGCACATTTTTGGAAGATAGATGATGTGTCTGCCCTTCCTGTCCCATATGAACAAGGTCATTTTGTAACGTTTATTTTTTACATTTTCCTTTGTGAACATAAATCATAAAAAAGGAAATCTGCGCTCTCTATTTTAACAACAGAACCAGGGTTGAATGTGATGTTAAACTCTGTTCAGTTATGTTTTTAGTCAGTAAAATATGCATAGCATTCATTCAGAAACCACAAATTTCTCTTAGAAGCAAATCAGAAGGTATTTTCTCTCTCCAAATATAAAGCCAAAGCATTTAGTTTTAATTTGAGTCTGGAAGCTGTACCCACTCATTGTGTAATGAAAGGACACAAACTCTGGCTCTAAATTTAAACACTTGTAAGGAACTGAATTATTTCTGCATTGTAATTAGCACCAGGCTTCTTGGTCGTTTAGTTATATGAGAAGGTAAATAGCTGGATGCAAGCAATAGTAAAAGTAACAGTGGCCAAGTTTACTTTTTTATGTCGAGGAAATTCTCTCAATAGCGGCAGCACGCCGCAAGGAATGTTTGAACTTAAATCCTCTGATATAAAAATAATGCAAAGGTCTTTAGAGCTCTCTGTACTTTATCGTGCCGCTTTAAACTTGCGTTTTACTAAAGCACTTTCCTGTATCTTGATGCTTTTGGAAGGCGTACAAAAATCACAGTCAAACTATGTGCTGTATGTTGTACTAAATGAAAAGATAAAACAAGGTTGGCATAAGGTTAAAGTGTTTTTGGGTTAGGGTTAGGGAATTCACCCAAGCAATTACTTTCAGCATCAATTGATGTTAAAATGTTTTACAGCTGCCGGTGCCAAAGGCCAGTTAAAGAAAATGCTAAGGTCATTAGCCTTTTAAAGAAAAAGAAAGAAAAAAGTTTGAACGTGTCAGGCAGCACAAGCTTAAAGGAACCAGCTTCCCAAACCACATGAACACCGTTCAAACAAACAGCCACAGGCAACGCACCCCCAACCAATTTTGTTGATAGTGTATTTTTGTTTCTCTGTCAGATAAGACGCCAAACACAAAATATGATGTCACTCAGATGCACATGGAACCACCTAACACATCAGCGGTAAAAGTTGAATTTTGTAGCAAGTCTCTAAGCTGCAAAGAGCAAAAGCGTCTCTCTACTCCCACCCTTTAGTTTCAGTGTTCAGTAATCACCAAAAAAATCCCCCGTAGACGAAGTATAGGGATAAAAATTCAAAAGACCAGTGTGATGCTGCTACAGGTTAAAGGAAAGTGCATTTTTTCCCCCCAAAACGTGGATTTTGACATTTCATCGCAAAAACACTCCTATTATCCAGGGGTGGATTTTTTTTCCATTCAATAGCTTCTCACAGATGCACTGAACTCCATATAATCCCCTGACATTCTCAGGAGCCCCCTATTGAGAACAGAGGAAAATTCTCCGGAGGATTCCCTAAGCAAGTGAGAATATTTCAAAGACATAGTAGATGCAAAACTGAAAATAAGTGTTAAAAATTCAGCGCCAGTTGTAGAGGACACTGTTGAAGAGGGTTTTAAGTGACGGGAGTAATGTATGCTGCCTTGCTCGTGTGAAAAGCTAACAGTTCAGCCCATAGCTGCTTTTATTTGAAGCTGATGAACACTTCATCACTTTGCTTTTGAGGTCCTTAGATTGGCTGATTATCGGCGCCGATTATAGCATTTTGATGCCAATATTTTCACTTTTACCACAAATTGATATCGGTTCCAAATATCGGTTATCGACCTCCTTGACTACTAATAATCACTATCGGTATCGGCCCTGGAAAAACATATCGGTCGATCCAGTTTGACTTGTTTTTTTGCAGCATATTTTGGAGTTAGTAGGATCTTTAAAGTTAAAAGGACTTTATCCCCAAAGTTTGAACTAGTGCCTGTATTTCAGATAAAAAGTTACATCCCCCCCATCTGATATTGTTAGATATTTCTTTGTTTTTACAGACACATTAGACGAGAAGTTGTGTTTTTCATGTGTGAAAGCCAAAGTCGTGAGGAAATCTAAACCGCATTGTGCACACACTCTTCAAAATGAATGTCTGAAATCTAGTAATATGCGGGACATGATAATCAAAAGAGTTTTGCAGATGACTTTTGCTCAAGCAAATGAGCCAAAATGTCAAACTATTCTTTCAAAGCTCTGATCCCTATAAATGGTTCTTTCTTGCAGGCAGCTACGAGTTGGTTAAATGTATATTCTGGTAAGCCCTGCATAGGCAAAGGAACAGCAAAGGAATGATGGAAAATGCTGCTTTGTTTAAAAAGGCAGTAACAGTCACAAATAAAAAGGTTTTCCAGGAGCACCTTTTTGTCTGGAACATTGGAGTGTGCTAATATCTGGGGTCTTGGGGGATAGAGGGAGCATACCTGTTTAGTAAGTCGAGTGGAATTTTGGCAGAACTCGCAGACTATCGTACCTCTTCTGCTATTTTTTTTCATTGCCTGAAACGATTCAGTGCGGAGCCTCCGAATCTTGGACGTAACCTGCCTCTCCCTACTGTCAACCTCCTCATACCTGAAAGGGCTGTAATGACCCACTTTCTCTCCTTGTCCCCTGGCGAATCTGCCGCTTACCATGTTTGACCACCTTGCTGTGGTCGACGACAGTCTGCAGCTGCTGTTAATTTACGGGAGCCCCGTGCACGCCTGTTTCCAGCTCTGAAGCATATATGACTAATCACACCAGTCATTTTAAACAACTTGAGCTCTTTCTGGCAATAAATCACCTTGATACGTGCTACTGTGCTCATAATAGAGCTGCGCTCATGAGGGAGGAGGGCAAGGGGAACTTTGGGAGCTATTCAGTGCTTCTGGTCAACACACTTCTGTGAAACCCACTCACCGACTGGGACATATTGTTGCTGGCTGTGTTGTTTGTTTCTATGATCTTGGTAAAAATCAAAGTGAAAACAACAAAGACTGGAATTTCTTTGTACCATGGCTCAGGGAATACAGCATTTCCCAGGACTTTTTGCATAAAAAGAGCATATTTTCTGTCTTTTTGTCTTTTCTTTTCTTTGTACAGACGCTGCAGTGCACGAACACACCATGTAGATATTCCAAATATGTGTCAAGACACACAGTTCTTCAAGCAATGTGACACTGACCCTATCTTGGCAGAAAATGTAATGTTGCTTACTTACATTGAGCCAGCGTTTTATCTGCTTTCAACTTTTTAAATTTTTTTTTATGTTTGACTGAACTCACGAGATAGACCTGAGAGAGCAAATGCTGGCTTATTTTTGATCACCTCAAAAACATGGAGAAAAACAGCTTCCAAAATATCCAAGAGGTACTTTTTTTTATCTTCACCTGCCAATTGGAAGACGGAACAGAGGGACTTCACACGGCCTTTAAAGATGGTGTTAAACTAGCCTTTTTTCAGGACATGACAAATGATGTAACGTACACCAAATTCCTCTAGCCAATATGAGATCAAAATGGCCTCTGCAGCAGCAACCTGTGAAAAGTTTTAAGAAAATGAAATAAAGTTAAACAGCACACAGGCCTTGGCTATGACTGTTGTGCTGTTCTTTTTCCCCCTGCCTGTCATTGTTCCATGCTGCATCCTCCTTTTATGCCTTTCGCTGCCAAGTAACTACTCTGCCGAGCTGAGGAACAATCTGCTCCTTGTCAGGCGCGCTGAATGAATCCTGTTGCTTATTGTTGAGGTGAACACATTATTTGAATACGACCAGTCTCCTGTAATAAAAGGCCCGTTGTGGTTTATGAAATATTCATCAAAGGTATCCCCTGGAGATTCAAATGCATTCAGATGCATATCTCAGAATCTGAAACAGACTTCAGCAGACAAAAGGCTGCAAGCGGTGTCTTCGAGCGGCTGAACTACGAGGCAGACCGTCACAAAAGAAGTGACCTCTATAGCGGATGTGTCTCCTTGTCGCTCTGCTGATTTTTCAGCCATTGGAACTCCTAATAAATCAACAAGAGCACACTCAGGGATCCAGCAGCTAAGTGGCATTTAAGAAACAGCTTGTGAGAGCTTGAAGGCTGCAATTTGGATCATTTAGATGCAAGGCAATAATTTGGCCAGATGAATGACATTAACAAGAACAGGACATTTTAAGCCCCAGGAAAAAAGTGCAAGTAACATTTTGTTAAAGTCAGTGTGAGGGCTGAATTTCTTGTGGATCAAAATGCTTTCCAATTGCCCACTTTTACTCAGCACTGGATTGTGACGTATCCAAATGTTTAGGCCACACACCAGGAGATGACAGCTGATCGTTCTCTTGCTCCTCATGAGCAGAACATCTACCCATGTGTCGACGTATGCTTGTAGAATTGTGTGCGGGAAGGAATTATAAGCCGTTTACCTGCAACTTGCTTTAGGAATGCCAAGATACACTTTCTTTTGCAAATACCAATAACGGCAGCTTCAGTAGACATCTGTGGCTCTGTCACCATGATCAAAGTTGGAACTGGTGTAATGAGAGTGTGACCACCTCTCTTCTTTTGTGATCACAGCACAGCTGATAGTCAGGGAGAGGAAAATAGACCCCCCATTATGACTTCATCTGTCTTTCATAGCACAGAACACACTAGCCATGTCTGTAACAAGGTTGACTGTTCCTAACCGAGCTACTGGGAGACATAAGCTTAATAATTGTTCAAACATTGTTTACACCATGCTTTTGCCTTGAAGACGCATTGCAAGAGGGGGTGACAGTCCTATGCAGACAGTGGGCTATCACACTGGGACTATGGGTACTGATGAGAAGTTCTCGGTCTGTTGCCATGGCCCCTGTGTGGGTTGCATGTCAGCGCCAGTCTTTCCTTCTTTTTAATAATGCTGAAAAATTCTTTGAAGACCCACTGGGGAAACACAGGACATTATTCTCTCAGTGGCGTGGGTCTGTGACTGAACACCGTCTCATGTCAATTATCATGTCTCAACATTATAATTTGCCTTTTTTGGTGTTATTCATTATCCAACCTACAGGTCATGTTTTGATTTACTTTTGATGAAAGGCAATAGCAAACAAGGAAAGAATGAATGAATGGTTGTCAGCTTTCATCAACATTGATACCATATGTCAGGACCATAGAATAAATAACTGTTTGCGGCCAGACCTTTTAATTTGATATTTACAAAACAGTGTAATTCCTCATACTGTCCACAGCTCCAGCTCCTGTTTTCATTCTCTTCCTGAAATGCTCTGTAGAAGTCCTACCCCTCTCTCCCAGCATAAACATTTAATGCCTATAGAAATATTTTTTCTAGAGTGGGTTAAATATTTGAAACTGACGTTTCTTTTTAAGTCTAATTGAAATTTGTGGATGTATTGCAGAATTCCTTTGGACCAAAACTTCCTATTATATCCATCTATCTTACACAGATGTCTGGAAGGTAAAGCCTTCAATCCAGCAGTTCAACAGAGTTCTCTGCCTTGTGCAGCTATGTATCCCTGAGGAGTACAAGAGATAGAGAAGAGTTGAATAATGCTGCCTTTGGAAATGTTGTTTTTAAGAGTTGGCCTCATGCTAGGCAAACATTTTAACATTCCAGTTTGAAAGCAGATGTTTCAAAGATATATGACATTACCGATGGAGACCCAAGCCAGACTGTTTAATGGGTAAAAAAGGTGTCTTTTTCTTTCTATGGCTGATGTGGAAAACACTGACTACATCACTGTGTAACCCACAGAGATCTGAGGCCTGAACTAGACAAAGCTACAAAGGCTGGATTTGAATCTGTATTTTCATTCTGTAGAGCACAGGCCTCTGCAAAGGACTATACGTCATTTTAATTCACTAGATCTGGATTGCCATTTTGGTCTGTACCAAATTTTCCACAATCAAATACATGGTTCTTGAATTATTCTCAGATCCAGGATTTATCCTCTGTGAAATAAATAAAGAAGTAAATAAAAGACGAAAAATGTCATATCCAGCAATAACAAAGCAGGCAAGCAATCCAAATGATATTGTAACTGAATAACATTTGAACTATTAGAATCAATTTGTAGGCCAAACTAGAGCATCATATACCTCTCGTTGTTTTCGAGTTTGATGCAGGTATGAAAAATAGCTGAAATCACAGTTTGCCAACCCCTGCACCACTGCACTTTGAGCTATAAATAGATTTCTAATTTGTTACCGTACCACAATTACATATACCACAGAGTATGCGCCTATGTGATAGGGTGTCCCCAAACTAAACTGTGCTCAAATCTGTCTATCAGCAGGAAAGACTTTTGAGATTAATATAAGGTGTCTGTCAGCATTGTTGGTAATTAAACCCTGCAACATTTCACCCAGGCTATTATTTGTTGGTGCCAGACATCTAATGAGCCCCATATTATCTTGGTGAGGGACAAAGGCCCAGTGGACGCGCAGAATTTGAAAGAGTCTATATCCATTTCAACCCCCCCCATATTGTAGCTGTTCATGCAGGGCACTGGGTCAGTCCTGCCGCAACCGTGGAAACCGGGGAGAAGATCTCCACTGGCTTTATCACCACCGGCTGACAAATTGAAGCAAATGAGACACAGAAGACGAGCAGCAGCTGTCATCCATCATACTTGTGGTGATGAGAGCTGGATAACGACACAACCAGTGTGAACGAAAGGAAATCTCAAACACTTGAAAGCATTAGTCACTTGGAAATATGACTCGTTTTACATTTCAATTTGCTTTTTGGGCTACTGGGCCGTCAAACTGTAGACTGAATGTAAAGATGTACATCATCACATATCCACTAAAGTGTTGCCAAATCATGTTGATGGCCCTCTGTTGGCTGGCTGCATTACACGTCTAAAACCTCCTCCTCCTACAAATTAGTAGATGGAGTCTGGATCAAAAAAGTCTGCATGTATGCCAATCTTTGCTCAAACACATTTTCTTTCATTTTCGTTATCAATGAAGGTGTCTGCAGAACGATCATGATTGACAGCTGAGCCTGGCTCCCAGGTTGTCATAAAGCATCTATATGTTTTGCAGGAAGTTGCTGCCATAGCCCTCTACCAAGATGGTCACATCTGCATTAAGAGGACTGCTGCATGTGGGCGTAGCTTTCTACCTCTAATCGTCACATTTGCGCTTCGTTCATCATCAAGTGCTGTTGGTTTGTGAGGATTATCTTGCTGAGCGTGCAAGAATCCTTGATGTGTTTGCTACAGACTAGGTAGACAGGGCTTATTTTCAGTCATCAAAATCAAACACAACATTTCACTTTGAATACCTACAAAGGAATTAGTACAAGGAAGAATTCTGGGTATGCATACTGCACTCTATAGGCTACTAAAGAGATGCAGAAGCCTATAACTACCATTACGTTCAGAAACAACAAAGCTAACAACACCATCTCCTTTTAATTTACGTATTTTCTATTGACTTGACTTGTAAATGTGTATTTTCCGTCACAATTGTTACCGTGTCTTCAAGCCCAACTTGACCCTTACAGCAGTGCTAAGATTAGAGCACTCGCGTCTTTGTAATTACTAGATGAATCATATTTGTAGGCCTTTTCTGCTGCAGACATTTGACTTGTCAGAGCATGAAAAGCAGAGCAATTCATGTCAATTATGACTCAGTTCCAGTGGTTATTTACTAGACGCACAGTATTGTGAAGCACACAATTGTGTGTATGAAAAAAGACTGACACGTACAGGCACAGGCAGGTACTGTAGGCGATGCGTGAAAAAATGCATGCATATACAATTACGCGTGCCATGTTTATACACATTCATATGCAATTGTGGTATGGAGTGTGAACAGCCCACCTAAGGTACCTTTTTAATGTAAAAGCCCCCTTTAAAGCTGTGTTTAGCCCCCTTACAGTGTCCTCTTTTGGCGACATGTCCTTGCCTATCTGTTGAGTGTCTGTCACAAATGAAAGAGAAATGACACTAGGACTAAATCATAGTACAACAACACACTGCAAGCTGCATTATCCATCCTGTTAGTGTGTCTTTTTTCATTTTTTGCCCGGTACAGAGTGTTACAATCTGCAACTAATGTCTCATCATTGATGAGGTTCGTTACAGCTCTCAGAAGAATCTACTCATTCAAGCACTTGCAACAACCAATTGAGTTATTGATGATCAAAAAAGGTGCTAAACAATTTGGTTATTGTTGAATCAAGTCTGTTGAGTTAAAGCACAATGCACTGTAATGCTCATATATAGATACATATATTTATATTTTTATACAGGCATATAGTATTTGAAAGAGCATTGCCAGAGGAATATCATAAAACGTAGCTTTTATTCTTATGCGATAAATCGGAACATAAATCAACAGATTAAGTAGATTCCCTATCAAAGTAGTTGCGTCCTGACAAAGCATCCAAAGGCTCCTGGGTTGACAGATCTTTTTAAATCCATGTAAATTTTCTTTTTCTTTTCATCGGATTAAAAACATTCCAACTTTGAGACCTGCGACAAGTTTTACTTTTCTTACTTTAAAAAAGGTCGAATCAACGCTTATTTAACACGGTGTTAGACTGAGCACAAGACAGACCTGCAGGGATGATTTAGATGCTGCCCTGCTCCTCACATATTGAGCAAGGTGACTAATGGGGCAAACTAACAAAAAGTCAATGCAGCCTTTCAGCAGCTGACAGATATATAGCACAACACACTGACACAGGCATTTTCAGAATGGGGATTTATTCATCATCATTCATCAGCGAATATAGCAACATCATGGCAAAAAAAAAAACATCTGATCTGCCGGCGTAAATGTGTTGAGACAGATGAACTGAGCATTTCCAGTTTGCTGCTCACTTCCCTGCTGGAGCATTGGGGCCGAATGTGTGTCGAAGCTATAAGCTGCACAGACTTACTGGGAGACTGAAAGTGGATGTGAAAGCTCAATCACATTCTAAATTGTACAACAGAGCAGAGGAGTCCACTTGGCAGTCACATTGGTGAGACAGGGGAGAGAGAAATGGCGCCTGCAAAGGGAATGCAAAAGAAGAAGACTAGAGGAAGCTGAAGGTTTGTGTGTGTTTACCTCCCCGCACACTGTACATACTACATGCTGTAGCACGAGCTGCCGCCGCATTGGCACAATGAAGAGCAGGCAATTAAGATGCAGATCTTCGCTACATCCATGAAATTTAGAGTCTACGGAGAAAATCGGAGCCACACTAAAATGCTTTATGGCACAATAAATAACTTCCGGTGGGCTTTGCAGTGCTGTCACGCTCCCTGTCGCAGCCACCGTCTCAGTAGAGGGCAATGTGCCACAACCACCATGAAGCTTCCCCACCTCAGGCTCTCAGCACGGAACAGCTCTCTTTTGTTTTTCCCGGTCCGCCTCCCCTCCCTCATCATGTCTGTTCCCAGGGTGGAAGGAATAATGCATCATTTTAGGAGGCAGCCCGTGGCGCCCTGCTTTAACAGCCAGGGAGAAACGGTGGTGGACAGCGGCTTTGCTAATGAGTGAATGAATGAGCCTGACGTGTAAAATCAGATAAGATTGCAAACTGAGGGGCAGACCTCCCGAAAGGTGCTGCTGCATCACTTGTTTAGATAAGCTCCGTTGTTCCCCCGGAATAATAACTCCTGTGCGCGAGTTTGTACAGTCTTGTTTCAACAAAAAGAGCATCAGTGAGACAGGAATATCAAATTTGATGACCAAATCTTGTTTCTCTCTCCCCAATGGCATGTTGACATCTGGACACAGAGGGAGCTGCTTGGGCATACGCCGCCTACCAGCAATAAATAAACAAAGGGGCCCCGGCCTTGAAAAGCCATACACCTGTGACCGGCAGAAAAAGCAGCAGGCGCAGCAGTGTTCATTAAAGAAGCCAGTCCTGACAGTGAGGCCTTTAAGAGGCCATCAGGAGCGACAACTCAGCAGCTACCTTGGGACCAGAGGAGGAAAAGCATCAAGGTGAGCAATGCAATTTCAGCTTGAATAATGGAGCACTTTCCTGAGGTCTGACATTCATGTATTTCTCAGGCAGTTTCCCCAATACAGCCCCAACAGCACCTATGTGCTATTCAAGGTTCCCCAGGAAAAAGCTGGTTTACAGTGTTTACATGCTCACTATTATTCTGCGCCTGGCTGCTGGTGTGCAGATAATCTTGCTCAACGTGCTCCATGAATTCAAAATAGCATCAAATACATCAAATCAAATGATGTGAAGATTTAGATTTTGGATGCTTCACACCACACACATCACACAGGGTTTGACAGCAGATGTCGGAGCGCTTTCCCTCTGACATTTTATTTGGAAATATTTTCATTTCACTTTTTCGTTTGATTCACGAGATCCCACTTTCATGGAGTTGCTGACGTAAACTTGTAATAACGTTACATTCATTTACAAGGAGCCAAAATCCCCCAGTGAGACATAACCCAAAACATTAATGAGCCCGTAGTAAACAGAAATTTGCCCTAAGCCAAAAGAGAATGCGGAAGCACCTAATCTACACACCGGAACACACACTGCACACTGATGCGTACACAATCACATGCATATGAGCACAACCACGCCCTCACACACACACACACACACAGACACACAGGGGAGAGAAATGATGGCAGAGTATTTTCCCCGGGCCTCTGTACCAACATATGTTTGCAGGTAATTAAAAGAAGATCCCAAGTGACTATCGTGTCATGCTGAAATACAATGCACAGAGCAAATTACCTTTCTGTGGTTATTTATACAAAGCTGGGCGCACAGGGTCACGTTGCTTGGGTGAGCTGCGCGAGAACAGACAAGAATTGTTGGCGGCTAAAGTCACGACATCTAATTAGAGTGCCAAGGACAAAGCACCTGTTATATGTCATATATGCTTTAGCTTGTAGTATGTAATGGTAATTGCAAGTTTTGGTAATTGCTTTTAACACCCATGCAAAGTTTAAACCATACACGGAGCGTCAAATCCGCTTTTTTTTAGACTGGATCTGTAACTTGTTAGATTCTCAAATTTGTCAGTTTTAGTTAATATTCTTTTCCGTCAATAATGCACCCGAGTATCCATTCCTAGTAAACCTGGAAATAAGGTATCACACTGTTCCTCACCACCCTCAAAGAAAAATTCAAGTACTGTTCCTCCTAATGTACCCTGCCAGCTTTTCCATTTGACTCAGACTAAAGAACGGAGAAACTGTGAAAAGGATTCGCTATTTTGCACCTCTCACATTCTCTGGTGCTCAGAATCTGCCAAAGCAGCGGGAGGAAATGGTAATAACTGATTTCAAACTGAGAGGAGACCACGTCAGGAACTTTATCTACAAACTAGTTTTCCCCCTTCAAATCTGTTCCTGCACACTTACAATGACTTGCATTTTCAGTGATTGCCACTTAAATATATGTACCATGGTCCCTCTGCAATCAAATGTTGTTTGGTATGTTTTCGCCCCTCACTCAGAATTGTGAAAAGCAACAACATAAGAGCCCCTTTTCAAACCATCCCCTACCTCCTCCTCCTCCCTCGCACATCCGCTCCGTTTGTGCATTTACGTCAAGGGTCACCACTCTGACTGCCATCCTCAGCCAATAAACAGGAAGAGTAGTGGGTAATCAAACCCTCCAATGGTGAGTTTGCATCAATGCTGACTGATCAAAATTGTCTATTACCTGTGTTGTTTTTACCTCTACACAAATGCTCCTTCCATCTGCTGCCTTCAGGACCTGTAGTAATGTCGTGCTCGACATTCACAACTTAAAGGTACAATGTGTGAGCTTTAGTGACATCTTGTGGTGCATGTTGAACAAACTTGAAAGGTGTTTAGTATGTCTATTCTTTTTTTCTTTAAAAATAGGTGGTGCAACATGGCAGCCTGGCATGGCATGGCATGAAAACAATAATGGATTTATTCAGATGATTAAACACAAACGCATCTACTGTTGATTAAGTGTTGCAGACAATCAAATAGATAGGTACAGTAGATAGATAGATGGATAGACAGACAGACAGATAGATAGATAAATAGATGGACAGATTGACTGATAGCTAGAGATGCAGACACTTCATTTGTCCGTATGGAGAAATAAGTAAATATATAACATGACTGAAGAAGTTTTGGAGCCAATTATAGTTTCCTCCATCATCTTCGCCGTCTGTGAAGTCAATCAGTCTGTCACCTCACTACTCACACCATTTATCACATAGCTTGTTGATGTTGGTGCAGCAAATTAGATGTAGTGTTTCATTACTGCCGTTACGATGGTTTCCATGGACATACAATGTTACGACAGTTGCTGTTTCTGTTTTTCTCATGCCGCTCTATTCATATCCTCGTTACACCCCATTGTGTTGTGCTGCGTTGAACTGAGAGAGTGACCATAGACCATATAAAGATGGGAAACATAACAGCAGTAATTTGCCACCATAGTAAACAAACAACTATAGAAATAGAAATTCTTGCAAAGTTTCAGTAACAGATTGATTATGAATGTATTAACTATTGGAGAAAAAGTTGACAACAAAAGTTCAGCAGTACAATAATGCACTATTCTCTTTTTTGTTACACGTACAGTTATTATGAAAATGTGTCGTTGAATAATATGCTAGAAATGAATGTCACTTAAACCAGTGCCAACGTTTGAATAATGAGCTGCGATATTCTAATTGCTAACGGTGATGAACAATATTCTCAAATGCGGTATTATGCATAATTAACTATTCTCCTTCTGGGAGGTTAAGTATATCTCAATATGAATATTATAATATATTTAATTTCATCGAGTTTTGAAGGTATCAGCTCTTTCCACCATAAATTAATAATCCACTACTGTGCTTACGTAACCACCACACACGCATGGGCAGCCTGCAGCTGGAGAAACCATTTAGCCATGTTCCTTTCTCTGTTTATCTCTTGTATAAAGACTCTTTTGTTATGTGTGAGGACTCTGATGGCAACACTATCCTTTGCTTATATTTGAGTAGTTACTAGAAGGCACTTTGTACTCGAATAAGATTTAAAAAACAAAACAAGAAAAAAACACGAAACAACTGCTCGTGAAAATAAATTATGCACGCTCCTCTTGGCTTGAGTCGCTGCGCTTGGCTGCCCAGAGTCTATACATGTAGATGCCAGACGCTGCTCAGGATTAGCTGGTGAGTCAAGAAGTGTCCGTCTGCACTGTACTTAACTCGTGCTCACCAAACAAGCCAAATGAGATGACGGCTGCTACGTTTACAATGACATTAAATCCATCCCTCTATCTACACGCCTACCGTGTCGGGCCCCCGGTAGTTCTGCTCAGGGCACAGACTTGAGTTTTAGTATATCTACAGTGTCTGTGGGAGCTTGGTCTCCATCTGACTGACATGTGATAGTTCTTTGAAGTGGCTTCATCTCACTCGCCGAGGCGGAGGCCAGAGAATGTGCCTCCCCCTCTAGACCCTATTAAAGCGAAACCCAGGGTCTGCAGGTTTGATATTCATCGCCCAGGCAACCTCTGCCATCAACACATTTTGTGCCACGTGAGAATGATCACAGCTTATTAAAGTGGAAATAATGACTGCTCTACCTCCGGCATGAAATATTTAACAAGGACAAAGGAGATGGCTCAAAGGTGATTCATATCTATGTTGAAAGGGGAGAACGTGGACAATAGCATCTTCACAGGAAGTGCAGATGAACCCTGGTTAACCCGAGCTCAGGAGTGACTGCTCGCAGTCTAATAGCATCTTAATAGAGGCGGAAACAGAGGAATATTCTATTAAAATGAATGTATATCAACAATAACAACGGTGCTGACAAAATTCCGCATTGGTACTTCTCATTCCTCTTGGCATGAGACGAAGCAGACTTGAGCTTGTAGGACTCAAAATATAATTTACCCGTTTCTAACCATCACATCATTTCAATCATTTCCTCTCCTTCGCGACTCTGCGCGGAAGATATACACCATCTAATTTCTGAATGTGAAATTATTGATGTATTTTTCCCTCTTCCCTGGGTAAATTAGTTTTTTGGCCTCTCGGGAAAATCAGGGGAAAAGGAGTTGAGTGAAAATGTTCTCCTTCAAAGGTGATTGAATTGGATTTTACAAGATGAATTGCCAGGACAGGAGTTTATCCCAATTACACAAGAGGTTTCAGTCCTGCTGCAGCCACTCTGCTTGACAGCAATTAGGGTCAGCATTTGAGTTATCAGGAGCTGTCATTGGAGAACATGTTTACAATGCGAAGCAGAGAGCAGATAAGTGCAACAAGCGGACATTTGCAACCGTAAAAAGTGGTTTGTGGTTTGGTCCGAGGTTTTTGTAAAATTACAGATCTGACAGCCAAAACATGAAGAGAGCAAAACACAGCTGTCTTTTCCTTGGCCCACATCTTTTAATCTTGGAGAATACAATGCAGACGGCAGTGAGTGCCTCTGGCTCTTTGTGTGGCCATCCATTTTCCTTACCGGAGTATGTTTTTTTCTTCCTTTGATGTAACCTGCATTATATGTTTATGTGGTGACTGAGAGTGTCCTTCATCTGTCTCTCAACAGCACCACGCCCCCACAGATGGTGGCAATAAGTCTGTTGACTGCCAAACAATGTGCAAGGTGATGTTTAGTCTTACCTTTCCCAGACTGGGGCTCCAGAGATACCACAGGCTGAACGCAGACAGAGCCAAGACCAGGAGAACCAAAACTAAACCCAGGGCCACTCGCTGGTAGGTTTGGTACTTTGCCTTCTTCTCTTTTACCACCTCAATCTGTAAAGAGCAGAGGTTCAATTTCAAAACACATAAGCTCTCAGAGGAATATTTACTTGCTGGATTGATGCTGCACGCATGCATTGCAGGCTTTAACTGAAAAGCTTATCATTGACTGTGAAACCTGTGAGATAAAGTCGTGCAGACCTGCGCTGTTATTTCTGTTGTCTCCGGTGTTACGCGAAGCAATGTGATCTGGCTGCTGGCTCCAGCGTCACATATCATCACAGAGAGTCTTATAAGTCTCTTGCCATTTTGGTCAGGGGAGTGAAAAAGTATCTTTTCCAAAGTATTCAATGTTTCCTTTAGGTGTGATGCTATGAGCAGAAGGTATTTAAATCACAGTTTGCGGTTTGAGGTTACACAAGGCTAGTTGTCATTTTGACAAACACACTTATGTAAATGTTCTCTCTCCTCACTCTAAGCCACACCAACAGTTTTCATGCAGTAACTCCGCATTTATCGTCCCACACAGTGTGGTATTGATCTCCTCATGTCACTACCATCAAAGGCCTGCAACCTCTGATAACTGGTTTGTTTTGGCCAATTGGGGGCAACACGAAGAAGCTGTGAATGCCACAAAGCACACGATTCGCACTTTGAGTTGATATGGAGAAACCTCATTATTCATTTGGTCTGTGTCCACCTGAGGAATATTCAGCAAACGTCCAGTATGAGGACCATTCTTGTGTGCAGCAGTATTTGGCGTATATACAGACTCCTGAGGGAAATATCGGACTCTTTAGCAGCTAAATGCTTCTTTTATGTTCACTAGCTCTCTCACTGTGTGTGTGCTGCTTGGTGCTGAGCAGGTAGTGTGGGAAGGTACTTGTGAGTTTTTTCCCCTGCTGCAGTGGAAACGTGTGCAGTGAAGTGACACGAGTGAAACGAAATTGTCAAGTTTTGGACTGGGCAGCAGAAGAGCGAGTTTGAAACTATAAAGCTCCAAACCCCAGGAGAGCTGCATATTCAGAGGATAATGGAACTCTATAATACATAATGTAGATATTTACTTTAGCCACTTTTTGCGTATTTAGCTCATTCTAACACTTCCGCTTTATAATCCTCGTATCAAATTTAGATTTACTACTTTTCTGCTTTTCCATTTTGACTGTATGAGATGTCATCTGCGTTATAACCCCCCCCCCCCCCCCCCCCCCCCCCCCCCCCCCCCCCCCCCCCCCCCCCCCCCCCCCCCCCGCGGCCGCGCGCCCCCCCCCCCCCACAAAACAACACAGCCCACACCATTCCCATGCCCAGTTCAGGGAGGGACAGGCTGCTTCAAGCACTACAGAAAGGTTACATTTATTAAACTTTTCCTCAAATTAAAACTCTGCCTGCTGTAGTCAATTCCCCAAGCTTAAGGCCACAAATTAATAAAGACAGGCTTTTGTTCCAGCACAGATCCGGCAGGGGGGAAAAAAAAAAATGAAAGCTTCTCATTCACACTGGAACACTTTTCAAGGTCTCAGAGGACAACAGCAAAGCAGATACGAACCAACTTCACTTAGCAAAATTGGTGTTGCTTATCTTTGCGTCTTTAAAAACGATAAAGTGGCTGTGCCTCACTATTGTGCCTGAGGTTGTTACAGTGGTTAAGCCGCAGCAGAGCGAACAGCACTTTAAAATGTCCACCTCTTTGTATCCTGTGTGGGAATTATTTTTGAGATATACTTGCATGTTTTTTGTGACCTTTACACCTGTACGCCAGATTTGTTAAAATAATCATCCAGTGTCGCTCTGAAAATATATTTGGTATCCTTTTTATTTCAAATAAAATGAAAAATACAGTATGTAGGTGGCATGACTAATAAGCACAATGGGATTTAGGGATGATGGCATATGAATTGACCGGATTGAATTTCTGGTCGGTAAGTGCATTTGCAGGCTGGTGTTGTGGAGAGGACACATTGTACAAGATACCCCTCTTAAAGGAGCATTGTGTAACTTCAAAACTGGTTTATAGCTATACTTGTTGCAGTAAAGTGACGCGTGGCCGCGATTCCGTCGCTCCCACGTGCAGCCTTGCTTCCACTTGATGGGCGTGACTTGAGCATCGGCAAAATAACAGCTCGCAAACTCACGAGTGCCGGTAGTGGAGCGTTGGCTCTAGTGCTAGCTAATGAGCTAACCAGCAAGCTGCCATGGTTCCTTAGCTCCGTGGAGAATGGAGGTAGCCGTGGCAACCTGGCCCGAATGTGAGCCAAGTACCGGACATTTTGAAGCTCCGTTTCAGAGCTAGTACTTCCTGTTGCTTCGAGCTAGCTAGCCAGCTAAATGTGACGCCACAGCGCTCGGGACCATCTGCTTTGGAGCGCGTGCAGATGTCATTCGCTTCGCACCACTGTGACTTTCCAAGGAAAGTCCGACTTGAGTCACTTCACCTAATAGTTGACCTCAGCCTCATAGAGTCTATGGAGTAAACCGGGTAAGATAACCTAAGTTCTTTTAGAGCAACCCTAAAGATTTAATTGGACCTTTGTGATTTCAGAAATCATAATTCTCAGCAGGTGAAAGACGGACAGTAGCCAGAGAAACCTGAGGCACATGAAAGTGTCGTACATTCCTCAGACGTGATGAAAAACAGTTGGCTACAGTCAAAGAGCCAGGAATTCCTCACACTGTAAATTTTTCAGAGCGATGGGAGAGGGGAAAAAAAAACGGTGGCTGCAATCCTCTTCTCTCCCATGTCAGGTTGCATAAGCAGTGGAAACTTATCTAGAGGACAAACCTCTCTCTGTCTGCACTTTGAATATCCAATATTGGGTGGAGGTGGGATTGAGAGATGAACCAGCAGACAGAAATAAGGCAGTGGATGGAGGCAGAGGGAGCGGTTAGAGTGTGTAGTGCCCGCCAAGTAGTGTTTAAAGGTTTAGGAGTTCAGAGTCGGCCTGGCATTTCCTCTTGAGCTTTGTGAGGAAGAGCGGCTGGAGCCCCCTGCTGTTTTCATGCATAGAAGCAGCACATTCTCAAGAAAACAGCAGGAGAAAAAAAACTGATGCCCAAATAACCAAAGAGTGGAGGCTGCAGTTTATTACAGGGTTGCATAATTCTAGGAATGTGAATGACAACAAAATATGTTTTTTTAAAAACAGAGGGAACAGGTGATTTTGTCATCAAAATTGTTCTCCATGCACAGTCCTCGTGTCAATGTAGGGCAACAAATTGCTTTACCTTGGCTTTTTAATGTAATATGTCACATTATATAACAGAATATAAAGGGCTGTGCCTGCAAATTTATTTCTTCTATTGCTCACAAGGTCTGCAACAAGTGAAAAGGAGAAAAAGACAAAGGATTTCAGAGCCAAAAAAGTCTTCTCCTCAATAATAAAGGGTAAAATAGCAGTGGTGGGAGTGTATTTGAATGCTGCCAGTGTAAGAGCAGAGTGGATATAAAGATAAAAAGCAAATATAATGGTTCAGGTGAGACCAAATATAAAAGCAGAAATAAAGGAAGAAAAGCTAAGGTGAAAAGCCAAAAGGAATTAGATGGGAAAATTACTACTCTGAGAAAACTCAGATCACTCAGCCAGAGATCAAGCAGCACTCCTTTTTTTGATTTTGAGAAAAGTCACTCTTCTGGCACAATTTATGAGTATCTCAGATATCACAGCATTTTCCCCTTCACCTTTAAACCACCTACACCAAAATGTATTAAGCCCTGAAATATAAAGGATGCTTCCATTTTTCTCGACACTGCCTTGACTTACAGCTCTATGTGGTATTTGTTAAGAGTGTAAATAATGACATTTATTTAAAATTGATTTGTGCAATACATTCAAGTGCAATAAATCAAACGTAAAAACAATGGACTCACATCTTTCCACAGAATCTGTTGAGTGCTGGAATTACTGCAGGTCTCCATGATGCCAGCCCACGGGAGGAATCTCTCCGATACTCTAAGCAGAGGGAAAGTACTAAAGGCTCTGCGAGGCAAAGATTCATTCCTTTGCTATAATTTGGGAGGGTGCTGAGGGGGAGGGAAGTTTCAGATGGAGTGGAATTACTGAAACATTTGTTAAACCCATTAGAAGCGAGGCAGATGTCTCTCCTGCCTGTCTGCTCTCCTTTTCAAAGGTAGAAAACCACAAACAGATTCTGAATGAGAGGAAAAAATTCTCTGTTGAATAAATTACGCTCTGTGCTTGAATCCAAAATACAGTAGTGGTGCAAAACTTTCAAGAAATTCCAATTTGGAGGACACAAAGTTTGCACATGAAAAAAAAAAAGAATATCCTTGCAGGTACTTATCTTTTCAGTCCCATTTTCATAAGTGTCAAAAATTGCTTTAAGTAGCTGCTTTTTGCTTTTCTTCCGTCTCAGAAAAAACCTCTAGTACTAGTACAGTAATCAAGAGCAGAGGTTGTTGAATAGCCCCTTAACAAAAGAATCAGTCTAATATAATCAAGAGAATGTGCACGTGTGCACATATATGGAAATAAATGAGAACTGCACATGAATGTACAAAGGGGGGAATCTGGCTGTTAAGACTCTAGTGGACCACTTCATAGAGTGGAGAGGATCTGGCAGGAGGCATTTCCACCACATGATTAACTTTGTAATAAGGTCTATTTTGATGATGTTTTTAGGAAGATAAGTCGTTTTTCCTCTGAATCCACACAATACGTGACTGAGAGCTGAGTATAAATATAGCCGATGATGATATGCTCTCTAAATTTGAATGAGTTGGAACAAAAACCCGGTTGGACACAGAGATCAAACCACTGTTTCAGTCCCACACTTGACCCATTCGTCAACCATGACCTCTTCCCCAGTTGTTATGCTTTATGTAACTCACCTGATTCCACAAAGCCTGGAAAAAGTGATTCGTGGGTTAGTGGCTGCAGCTTTTTGTGATCCGCGGTTCGTCTTCGTATTCGTGAGCGCCATCGGGGGGCCGTTTGAAGTATTGCAGGATAATTGAGGAGGAGGATTAATGACAAATCCAATCAAATTCAAATCAATCATCATTAAAACCAGAATACTGGAGCTTCCAACAACCGCTCTCTCTGTCACCAGTTCCTCATCGAGGTCTGCTGTGAATATGTGAAGGCAGTAACATCTGTCTGTGTGGACGGCTTGTTCTTTGACCTGCTGATTCCGTGCAGCCGTGGCAGCCATGTGGAGCCGTGGTGTCGAGATCCCACAGCACACATTCTGACCAAGTTGTCATTAATATTAAAAGCACTAAATATCATCTTGAAACCCAAGTTAACCTAACAACAGCACCTTTTCTGTTTCCCATCTGCTAATATTAAGGAAACAGGATTTATGACCCAAACCTCAGCCAGCCATCAGGGCCATTCAAGATGGTTTGGCCTCACATTTGGCGACTGTTGAGTCTATATATAAGTATATCTTTTTATATATAATCCATGCTGATCTGTCTGTTTAATTTGGGAGAGTAGTTGGAAAACATGCCTCTGTTGTAAAGGGATCATTCTGCACAGAGTGTGGAGGAGCCAATCCCAAACTGCTAGGACTGTAAGGAGAGCTGCTTTCAACACAACATCATACTTGAATGTCCAAACTCTGCGATGCATTTCTTCTTTGTTTCGAGGCACCTTCAGAACTCCATGCAGCTCTCCGCAAGCCCTACTAATGACGCCATTGAGTGGTATCTGGTTATTTTTCTCAGCTATTGCGCACGATGCTATTAAACGTTTTTTTTTTTTTCTGAAAATGTCACTGTGACTCAAGGAAGTTGTAATCACACCTGCAGCCCATTTTCTTCCTCTGGTCAGAGCTGTTCTGAGAACCATGGCTCCATTTATTTATTTATTTATTTATCTGTCTATTTATTGATTTGGGTCCGAATCGCCCTGTTTTAGCTGATCCATGACCTGTAAACTACAGCAGCTTGAAATCCTAAACAGCCTTTTGTTTGCTTTTGAACTTTATTGGGTGTCTTAAGTCAAGTCTCTGGCCGTTCTGGTCTAGAAACAGTACATAGAGTACATTATGAAACTATAGAGACCGTACTGCTCCGTCTACTATGTTTAGCAAGAACTGCATGTAAGTGACAAACAATTAAAGGACCAGAGGAGAGAGAGATTATAGTGTTTAACCATCACGGCCCCTATAGAACAGCCTTGCTCTCAGGAGGTGAAGAGCTTGTTCATTCTCTCCATTAACGTGTTTGAAAATCTTAAATAGAATGAGTATTACTCCTTGAATCATGCCAACCAGCTGCTGGATCAATTCACATCATAATACACTTGAATTTGGGAAAAATACAAAATTGCAAAAGAGAAAAAAGAAATAAACGTAAATATAACGCTGTTAAAAGTGGTCAGTCCGTAAAAGGTTTCAGTTCTTGTGCAATATATTCTAGTGTGTGACTTTGGCTGTAACAATGAAATGATTATTTATTGATTATTTAAATTGTTGACAACTAATGCACATTTTTGACACTGTTGATGTCATGTGAACGCTTCATTTGATTAAATTTGTCATAGAGAGCGCATGCTGTTTTTTTAAAAGAAACAGCTGGAAATTATAATCTGTATTTTTGTCTTTTTATTCAACTGATTGATCAAAAATAAATGCACCCAATTAAACATGTAATTGCAAATATGATTGCAATGATTAGTTGATTATCACATGAGTTCCAGCATTAACACAGCGTTTCCTTTAGTGCATTGAATCCAAAACAGCTCTTGTTGAAGAATGCCAGTACTGCATTATTCAGCAACCCCCCCATATTATCTGCAGTGTTTGTCCTCCCTCATGAAAATGCTATACACCCCTGTCCACCAGCTTGAACCTGGACTGAAATTCAGTCTGACTGACTCACTGTAATAAATTCTTTGTTTTGACCATCTCTGCAACTGGATGGAACAGTGTGACACTCTGTCCATGTTGACACTGTGTTTTGGTTGGTGCTGACGTGAGAAGTCAGGCAGGAATTGAACGCCTTGGCCGTTCTCTTCTCTCTTGATTGTCAACTGATTGTGTCACTTTTCATTTGAAGAAGTGATCGCGTGTCCTCCTGAGTCTGTAAACCGTCACTGCTCTCTTTACATTTCAATAACAGTGCATCTCCTCTCCCCGTGACAGCTGGATTTTTATCTGTCTGCTTACTCTGGCGAAGCAGATTTGGTCTCGCTATAAGCACCTTTGATTTTGTGGTCAGACGACAGGTCTTAGCAACCAGCTCCGTCCACAAACACATTAATTAGACCACAAAGTGACCTTTATGCTCTGCCTGACTACACACAGGGCACGCAGCTTTCTTCATGGGCTCTGGACATAAATCATAAGATGCGGACTCCTCCAATATGGAAGTAATTCATAGGAAACTAGTGTTGCAATTTCCCTCTTTGGTTTCTTTCCATTAATCAGCTCTTTTTACAGTGTTAGTGTTGGTTATCTCATGTCAACAGAAGTTATTTTCGTGTTATTTCCTCATTACAGCCTCATTCCAGAAACGTACAGGCAATTTTAGATAGGTTATTAGAGGCATATGTGATTTGAAAGTTAAAACGGATCAAACCGGAGGAATAAACAGTTCAGAGAAAACACGTCTGTTGTGAACGGACACTCAAAAAGCGACTTAGTTTTATTCATATTTATATATATTATATGTATTTAAATGCATATGCCTATTTTTTATGTTTTGATGTACTGTCATTTTTCATGATATACTACATTGCAAAACATTTTAAGAATTACAAATATGCCATAACGATGTATTTATTTATGTGTAATAGCCTAAATATGTACTTGCTACAATGAGCTCTTTATAAAATGTTACATCACAGATCCTCTTCTATGAAGGCAGCAATTATGAATTACCATACTGATATACTTTGAGGTAGAGGGTGAGGTGACGGGGTTATCACCTGTAAAATACACTGTCACCAATACGTGTCACCAACTCCTACACACAGGTGCTTTAAAAAGTAAAGTTCCAATTTAAAAATGACTTGAGGTCTGGATGACTATTTTAATTAAAACAGGCCGGTAGAGGTATAACAATTGTGACATGATATATTTTTATATCGTTGGCATTAGTCTCAAATCATAAACAGTAAGTAATCGTCATTAAAAAATGGAATCATCATAATATGAAGCTATGTATTGGACAGGTACTAATAATATGTACGATACATGAGTGAACTTTTCCCCTGTTAAGACTGAATAAACAGCTGTAGTTCTTTTTATGCATTTTTACATCTGAGTGACCTGCAATTTATTTAACTATGTAAGAAGATACACCATAAAATTGTAGTGAAATTTTAATTTCATGCTGGTTTGATGCCCTCGAATGCCCCACCACCACTTCAACCTTATCTTTTATTTGCAGTCTTCAAGTATTTACTTCTGTTTACGTGCTGTATTTCTGCTTTTGGTTTAATGGTCCTGTCAACAGCGTCCCAAACACAAAGAGCCTAAACTGCTCTCTCTGGACCTCTGTGTAATGTTTAAATAAATATTAAATGAACGGACCAATTTACCCTTCACCAAAACAGTACCTGATATCTATATCATGAAAAATTAATGAGAAGTCATTAATTCTGCGCTGCTTATCAGCTGATTGAGATTGAACTCATTTAGCAAGTGGTCAGTCCGTCCAGCGACACACGCGGGACCAATCATTATATGTTTCATTAGCACAGTATCTGTCTGTTCTCCACTGACATAGTTTTATCTACCATGTACATTAAAAGTACAGAATTTGATTCAAGATTGTATTGTCTTCCAGATTAATTAGTTTCTTTTGTGTGTGTCCTTATTGGATGTAAAACCAATGTAACATGAATGAACGAAATGATGAAGATTGTGTCCGCTGCTGTATATATTTCTGTAATCGTTGAAATGCAATGCAAAGAACATCTGTCAAGTAAATCATTCCAAATCAAATTCAAAGCGTTCTTGTGAACACATTCAATTTATTTAATTTGATATACTTATTTAATTTTGGCAAACCACCTTGACTTCAGAATTTTGACCACAGACAAACCAGGTAGGATGAACACGAAGCGTAGTAATTTCACCTCTGTCCATCAAAAGCTCTGGATTCCATGTCCAGCACATAAACACAACAAAATGATGGCAGAATATTCTAATTCTAAGTGTTTTGACGAGGAATAATCAGAGTGAGTCCCAGTACATCAGCGCAGACTAAAGAGGACAACATTACAAACAGAAAGTTTTTAAAGCAACAATAATGATTCAAACGGACACAATATTTGTGTTGTACATATTGGATGTCCTAATAAGATATAGCAGACTCGGTGTACTATAATTAGCTGTACACAGAGAATGTGTTGCACGTATTGTTCCTGGTTAAAAGGGAGACCGCACACAATTACACAGACAAAACTACCGTACATACTTTGTTTTTTAAACCTTGTTACCGACCATATTATCATATCACCATCATTATTATCCACAATGCTTTGTGAAGACTCGCTGCCTCGGCAGCCCGCTGCCTATTCATCAAACACACATTTATATTTTACTTGACACAGGCTGTAGTGAGGACACTGTTTCAGAGCTCAATTCTATTCCGACCCCCTGTCCGCCCGCCCCCTCCCCCCCCCCCCCCCCCCCCCCCCCCCCCACACACACACACGTCATCTCAGATGCAGTTCAAATCAAAAGCTGAATGATGTGATAACGCTGTTCTGGAGCATTTCCCCTTTTTTATTAAAAACACAATTTTGCAAGCTGAAAATCTTCCACTTCACACTCCCAACACCATGTGAGGTGGAACGTTCCGGGGTAAAATTGGTCAACCTGCGAGCTTTTAGTGTGGCAGGCAACATTTGAGCACATATTAAGTCTGTCAGATCTGATAGCCGTGGGACCTCGTCAGCTCTTTCCCATTGATATAAATCTTTACAATTACCGCGACATTTTGCTTTGGCTAAATCAGGCGATGGGGTCTTTCAGGAATAGTGTCGTGTCAGCAGCAGAGTTCAGCATCCTGGGACCCTCATTCCCCTGATAGCATTCAGTGGCAGCCTGGTACTTTGACTCCCACAGAATAGAATAAACAGCAATTTAGTGTGAAGTGCATACAAGATACTCGCCGATTAGAGCTGGGGTTGATGGGAGCATCCAAAGCAAACCAGTCACCAAAGAGTCACCAAATAAACATTCACTATGATTTCCCCGCTTCGGCTGCCGATATCTTGGGAAGAACTTTTTTTCCCTTTTGTATTTTGTCATTTTTGCAAACAGCGTGAGACCGACAGCAAAGCCCATTACAAATCCAATTGACGAAGGTTGGATCCTGCGTTGTTTGTTTTCTTTTTTAGAACGCATTCAACATCAGACATTGATAGATCCGCTCAAAATGACGTGACTGCCTCCCCCAAACTTGCCCAGTAAATATATTGCTCTATTTTGCAGTGGCCATCTGGAAAAAAGCTGTTCCTTATTTGTTTTTTTAACTCTTAAGCCAGCCTCCAAAGCCTTGTCGAGCTTCTGTCACTCAGAGAGGAAGCTGCGGTGGAAACCCACTCATTTCCCACATGCACATCCACATTCATTAACAGCGCCTTCCCACATGAAGGGAGACTGTCACAGCTAAAGAAAAAGAAAATATGCACAAAGAGGACGTGGAGGAGAGATAGAGAACGGAGAGAAAACGGAAAAACTGAGCAGGGCTGAGACTTTATTTGTCTCCCTCGCTCCCCCCGTCACACAGGCAGACAAAAAAAACACCTCAGCAGATTGAATCCCACTTTTGAGAGCCGGAGCACGGTCCGTGCAGGTCAAACGCGACACCATCCTGTGTGATTTGATTATCCACCCGCTGGCTCGACGCAGCTACACCGCCTCAGTCTTTCATTACTGGGGGAAGCGGAGGTGGGGCGGGAACGTGCTCATCATGAGGCAGTCACGGATCTCGACTCGGTCTAGACGGAAGATCTAAGAGTCTCCATCCGTCATCTCCTCGGGATCCTCCTCACGCTTCGGTGGCGGTGGGAAGTGCACCCCTGCACAGGAAGTGTACACAGCTCTGTTTCCCAGGAGCCGCGCGCCTCATCAGCAGACTGTAGCCAAGGCCTGACACATCCTGTTGATGTACTGCGGCAAATTCCTGGGTGCAAAAGACTCAATGAGGCCCAGCTAAGTAGCAGCGCTCACAGATGCCGCTCCTACGCCTGTCAGAGTGTACAGTCTGTGGACTCAGATCAGCTTCACTGGAGTATTTATTGTTCATAATTGCATTTTAGAATATCAAAATACATTATGCGTTATGCTCTGTGCTCGCTGACGTCGTATGCTGTTTTGTCTTCATCTGGAGGTTGCCTGAGGTTGTTCTTTTGTAAATTCATTGTTCTCTATCAATAGTCTTCTCGCACGAATCAAGAGGATTGGTTGAGATGGCGCAGTATCTTTAGGGCAGGAAGCCTTTTGGTTTCCATTTTCGAGTCGATGGATCACGTTTGAGCAGGTTTCAGCTGTCTACATAAATGATCGACAGGAACGGTGTGAGAGGCGGGGACACATCGGCCGAAATACGTTTGCTGTCAGTGTTTTGATTCATCTGCAGAACCTCAGTGTTTGGTTTGTCCATTATAAATTGATCCCGCACACTGAACTCTTACACACAGAAACAATGAAATTACAAATCAAAAACAACAAAATTCATCAACTATTTCAAGTATTCATCACCCAATTAAAATACTGAAGAAATAAAGCTTAGTGTATTTCATTGCACTCATCAAGTTTGCCCTCTCACGTGTCTCCCCACTGTCTGTGACTGATGGTAGCAGAGTATATAAACAGTAGTTTTAGGAATCAGCATGCAGCATCTCTGTGGAGCACCGGGGAGCAGATGAATAGGAATTTGGATTATGGCACCGCAAATCTTCTCCTAGTTTATACATTCATTTCCCAAATCTCACCTTGAGAGTAAAGCTACTTGCTGGGGGATTTTCTCAATTTCTTGCTTGATGGAACAGGTGTATTTACTTACATAATTGTATTCCTCATCCAATTTATAATGCGATTAAATATTAATACAATTCTGAGTTTGAAGAGAAGCAGATCTGTGAAAATTATCTAGACAGCAATATTGTGAAATTGTTCTTCTCGCCGTGCAACTTTTTCAATCAGCCATAAAAGGAAGAGAGGAAGCGAAGGAGGAAATTCTCTGCATATTGATAATGGTGACAAAAATAAAGCAGGTCTGAGTGGAAGATAAAAAAAAAAAATAAAAAAAAATAGGCGCAGCTATTTTTCACAGCCATGATCTGGACTCCTCTTGGCGGAGCTTTGTTTAGTTTGCAGCAGGGCTCTCTGGAGGAACATGCGATGGTATGTCGTCAAAGTGGAACTTTCCTGAATGAGCTTTGAGCTTCAAGTCCCTGGCATCCCAACGCGTGTGCCAGAGTCAGACAATGGAGCCAAACACAAGTCATGGCCAAATCATAATTACCTCTGCACCCTGCAGAAGCAGACCAATTGACTCCTGTAGATGAATGACAACAGGTAAAGGGCAGTGATTAGCCACCGGCCCCAGAAGCTTTGTTTTGTGTGTAGAGAAGGAGAATTCTCTATATAGGGCAGGAGATATGCTTCACTCGTTACGCTCTTAATACTCTTTGCAGTTATTATGGGCAAAGTCTGTCCCGGAAACTTTGCTCACAGTTCCTCTGCCTTTTACTTTCTGTTTGTGGACAGCAGGAGCACAGTGATGTATTATTTAATGATTTATTATTGACTAAGAACACCTGTAATTTATTTATATTGAATTAGTCACCATCATATTTCATTTCCTGAACTCATAGTTGGTCATTAAAAATTTAGGCAGTCATTCAACATGAGGGATAATTAAAGCAAATTGCATATTTGTTCGTATAATGGAGGAGATTGGGGCATATTTTTGTGTGCGGAATGTGACATAACAAACAGCATCCGACTGATTGTTATTCAGTCTCAGCAAATACAAACAAGTCTGTCTTGTAATAATTTAGAAATTACATGTAAAAGGATCCTCTGTCGCCGAGACAGAGTGAAAGACATTCTTTCATTTCAACGCCATCATTTAATCAAAGTGACATTTCAGATTTAGTGCTGTACAAATAACCACTCATTTATAACGGCACAGTAAAGTAACGTTAGACGGTGTCCTAATTAACGGTGATAGAAAAGGCTCAAAATGATGAAATCATGCACAAATGACCTGTGGTCGCATGCAAACAAAACTCATTACATTTAGTATTATTGATAATGCAGCCATAAATAAATCAGTAATTGATTACTTGCACCTGAAAAGGAAAGGAGTAATTAGTCCAACTGGCTATAAATTAAAGCATTTGTGTAGGTCGTGTTTCACATGATGTACAACTTTAAAACCAAAACTTGTTTTCACGTCTCTCCTTCGCTTGTTACTGCGTGAGACCATTTTCTTGTCTCATTAAACATTAATACAATTAATTACTATCAATACTAGCGTGATGATTCATTCATTGCATGGAACCATCAATTATGAATAACGCTGTTTCAAAGCCATCCATCTACAAATTTAAAAAAGAGAATCAGAATAAATCCCTTCAGCAAAGATCAATATGAAATTACTTGACCTGTACTATTCATGAGTCATTTTAAAAGTTGTTGAATGTTTTCATGAAGTGTGGCTCCGTCACCTTTGCTCCCTCTCTGACGCTGTATTTGTGTTTCAGCACTGTTGGAGCTTTACATGGAAATTTACAGCCCTGGCTTTGCACTCAAACTAGTGGAGATCGTCGTGCTGCAATTACAATCTACTGCAAGATTCATTGTTATGGATTTTTAATATTAACAGCAGAGCACATCCTCAAAGCACTTAGAATTAATATTTCATAATAACAGTGGATTAAATGACTGCCGTATGTGTAATGTAGAAAGCTTCTTTTGATTGTACCATCCTCAAAGATAATTATAACCTGACTGCAGCGCCAGACTTTAGAGATATACATTTTGTGACGAGCAGGTGAGCAGAGTGTTTTTCACTGGGGCAGGAGGAGGAGACCAACCCTGGAGCAAAAAGGGGAGGGAATATCTCATCTGCCAAAGAAGTGACGTGGCGTAAGCACTAGAAATACAAAGTCTGAGACAGCAAATCAATTTCCTGTTTCGATTACCAAAAGAAGGTTAAGGCATTATTTAACAACTAGACAAAAAAAACCTTTGAAATGCCTCTGTGCTTTATTGAACTCGACATGTTGCAAAAATATAGGAAGAACATTTGTCTTTGCAAAGTATGGCATCTGCAGAAATTGAATAACGATGAAGAGCCCAAAGCAGGGGGCACATTCTGTCAACATTGCTGGTTTGTTTTGTGATTTACACACTCTGCCTTTTTTTAAATGTGTTTCGATCAGAGCTCTAATGGACATGAAGAGGTCTCTACTGTCTCTCTAGTTTCAAGTCATATTCTATTTTGAAGGAATGGCGTATCATTCGTAACTCTGGACGGACATAGTTATAACTCACATATTTGTATGAAATGTCTTTAAAGAAGATAAAGATGAAAAACCAATCATAGAAACAATCCATGGATCTTGGATGCTTGATTTAAAAGTGGTAAAGGGTCTTTATAAGGGGCGGCCCTCTTCCATAGCTCTTTCACTTGTTCGCGATTTGGCCAGAATCGTAAACCAACACGATGTGAGCTACTGAAGTGAACAAAGATGAAACGGTCTGAGAAAGCATATCTGCGCTGCACGGCGACGAGCACCGCAGCCTGTGATCTAAACCCCTGTGTTAAAGCAGTAATATTAATGTCGTTTATCTGAGATCAAACTGTGAAGTGTTATCATTGGTTTTCAACAAAAAGCCCCATTATCAGATGAAACATGCACCGAGCGTGTACACGCATGATCTTACAACGTGGATTAATTGGATTACAGTGCATGTGGTGCTACCTGTAATCTCAATCCCCTGCAGAGGACCCATCTGGATCTGGAGCGAAAGTAAACAACTGCCGGCTAAACGATGCTAATAATCTCCCAGAAACAAAAGTGTGAATAGTACAAGGTGAACAGCAGACAGAACATTAAACCCTGCAGGGTTCAGGAAAGCAGAATAAATAGTGGCTGCACACGGAGCTCCTGCAGAAGGGCTCCATGGGAAGAGGGGAGTGGTTCCTAAGCAACTATTGCTGATTCGCTGTGGGGAACTGCAGAGGTCTTATGGAAAATTGGACTATTATAAAAATTAACCCCCATCATTTCTAAAAAGGCTGTCTGTCTGGTACAGTCAATACATATTAACGAGAACATTGGCTGATTACTGCATATTAGCATCACGCAGGCAGTTGACTCAAGGCTCTAATTCATTTAATTCTTACGCATCTTGAATTTCCTCTGAAGCTGGATTGAACCGGTCTGACGTGGCGGTTAAAAATAAAGCAAATGTTTCCAGACTGAAACATGAAGGAGCAGTATGAAAGCTTTCAGCCAGACAGAGACATGTCATTGTTGAAGTGACGTCCCCTTAAAATAGGTCTGTTTTTGAACAGGTGAAGTCGAAGCTGGATGATGAGTCAGGTCCCTTGAGGTAACGTGACGTACGTCTGACACAGGAAGTCGAGCAAACAGCAGCGGCACAGATGGATGAGCAAACTTGGCTCCACCGATGAAGCTGTGATGTTTGTTTCTGCAGAAGTCAAGGGCGAAAACACGAGGGGGAGCAAACAGCTACATTTGAAGTTGACCTTATTTGACCTTTCATCCGATCGGTCCGCTCGCTCAGCTGATGTTTGAGTCAATAAGCAAAGACGGAAAACAAATGTCAGAGTTGCGTCATGATATCAGAGGTGTCGGAGGACGACCTCGGATCCTTCACCTAACGGAGACCAGAATTCATTGAGTTCATCACTTGAAATAGTTTGTATATGTTCAAATAATCAGAATTCCAATACTTTTCTCACATTATTTTTTTAAGTACTGTTTTAATTATTTTTCTGTAAACCGTCCACCACAGAACAGTCTTTTCTGGTTGGTCAGCTGTCTGTCTTTGTTGTGATTGGCCAGCTCCTTTCTTATCAGACATGTCAGCTGTAGCTTTATCAGCGATGGTGGCAAATAAAAACGACTTTAATCATCAAACAATTCAATAATGATTTTTGTTTTGATATTTCCTCCAAAAAGCTACACTCTATCATTCCTCGTAGATTATTTGAAAAACGAGTGTATTTGTAGACAATACTTTTTTTAATCAAACTCAGAACAGAGCACTGATTGAGGATGTTAGGAGACATGTTAATCTTAACTTTTAAGTGTTTTTGTACATTTTGAATTCTGACTTTAATGTAGATGACGTCGTCCATAGAGTGATTTTCTTTGGTTTGATGTACTCTTCTTCCCTTTCTGTTTTATCACTTTATTTGAAGGTGCACAAAGGTGTAAGATTTCTGTCATTTTTGTCACTTCTAAAAATACTACAAAGCAATTACATCCTGACATTTTCATGACTTTATACTTCCCTAAATCTTATATTTTTTACTCCATTACCCTTCAATGATCCCATTTGTTCTGGCTTTGAAAAAACAGTGTTTAAATATTATGATTCAACACTTGCATCAAATGTCACCACCAAAGATACATTTCAATTTTGTAAACGACGTGTAGTCTATAATGATATCACTCTGATTTAAAGCCTGTATTATGAAACAAGTGATTATCGGAGTGGCAGTGTGGATGTTTTCACTATTTAATAAAAATGAACATTTTGCTCAAGGGAGCAGTTCAGAGGATTTTTGGGTGAAGGCCAAAATGATCATCGCATCCTCATTTCAACGTTTTGTGGAATGAACTGTGAAATCTTGCGTCTGGTGTTGTGTTGACGTCACAGTCATTTTTGTAATGATCTGGCCTCAGTAACGAGAGAAGTGCACTTTAGTCCCGTGGACGTTGAGCGGTAGGCTGCCACTGTTGCTCGGGTCTTGGCAGCAGACTATGATTCTTTGTGTCTCGCGTTTTTGGAGAGCATCCACTGAAAGAGGCTCTGTGACTGTGAATGGATGCATCAGCAGAAACCCTGATCTGTCCAGTAAAGAGCTTCCACTCAGATCTCCAGTGTGATCGATACTTCAGGTGCTATTTCGCTGGCACACTAATCTATATGTTTTACTCTTTGTTAGCGTCAAACCACTGGTCATATTTCATCCACGATATCAGTTAATGCGAGTGGAAATGCCTGACAATGCCCAGACCTGTTTACTGCAACAGCCTCCGTATTGGCGTCCAATGATAAGTATTTTTGAAGTTGTTTTGTGAAGTGGGTCAGTACGGGTGACGCTTCTTTCCAAAATACATCAAACCCCCGTTATCCTTTGTGAGCAGCAGCACGAGGAGAAAACATTCATGTTCATCATTAACGGTGTTAATTACCACAATCTGCTTCAGCAGACCAGGTGTGATGGAGGCCACGAACCATTCAAAAGAACTTTTTGAAAACCGAACTGAAAAGAAGAGCTCGAACTCATTTTTCTTCTCACCAATCCAGGGTAAACATGGAACTATATTTTAATTTTCTTCTGATGGATAATCCACCTCATCACTTTTAATCAGCCGTGCAGCCTGAATAGGAATAATTTATATTTATGTTCACTTAAATCCACTTGAGGCTGATGCGAGTAGATAAGCCCATTTAACCCAAGAGACTTTTCTTCATTTTACTTGCTGAAATATCAAGAAAAAAAAAACAATTGTCTTCTGCGACACACGGAAATGAGAATTGAACAGAAAGAATAAGTTTCCTATTTAACCACAGATTCTGGTCACCTCAAATTTCAGCACACTCCAAGACTTTCCAATCCTTACCTGAACTTTTAACATGCACCCACTATGAATATTTTATTAAAATGACCTTCCTCCAGCTATTACAAGAGGCTAATACAGTTCAGAAGTATCCCAGATGGCAGAGGTGCAGTAATAGCAGAGGCTGGTGATGAAACGGCAAACCAAAAAATTCAGTTTCTCCGATATCTGAAGTGATGCAACACTCGGAGGGAAGAAGAGGCGAGAACAGACGGTTTTTCGCACTGATAAAAAAAATGAGAGAATGTCATTATGGTTGGAACATGGAGTTAGGAGTGAAGATTAGGGCTGAAATGTTTGGGTGCTGACTAAATAATTCCATAGTAACAGTAACAATTCCACAGCTCCACGCAACCCATTCACCCACCCCCTCTTTTACCTTCTTGTGACAGAAATCAGAGCTTGCAAATCCTCTTCTTTCTGTTCTTGATTTTTATATTTTCATCCACTTAACCTCATGTTTTCCCACCACTTACGTATATTCCATTGGAGCTTTTTTTCTTTCTTTTTTTTTTTTTTTTTACAGATCAGTGTATTTATCAATAAATTACAAAATGTCAGTAAATAGGTCAATAAGTACATTACAGGGCTCAGAGTGTACATAATTAGAAAATCCATTGATTACTCGGCATGATTTATACCTCATTATACTAATTGCTTTGGTTTTTGAAGGGTCCAGTTCGCAGGAAATGGAAAATGGAAAATGGAAATGTTTTTTTCTAACACAATTTTATTTGTGTATTTATGTGTCTCATCACTTGAATTCACACATCGTAGCTTTCAGTGCTCGTGTGTCCTTCGACAGAGGCGGCCATGTTGTAACACCGTGTTTTTATAGTTTGTTTCAGCTGCAACATGCAACTTTATCTGACTAAATTCCACATACTATGCCTTTAAAGTTATTATTTTTAACTCTTTTTAGCATCATTAAATATGGCCGTTTTTAGTATCAGCTGAATTTGGATTTGGGGATTTAACTCTCCACAATTAGTGAATTTATTATTATAAACCATGAAACTAGTTCTCTCAAAGAGTGACCCGCGCTTTCGATGTACTCCAGGATATCAACCCTCATGTATAAAGGGAATTTTAAAGTGAACATGCAAAGCTTTTGCACAGATTCTCTGAGAAAATGAGGCGTTTGGGGACAGCGTTTTAGTTTCTTATTGACATTTACACAAAACCTGATTAAATTAGTGACCGAGAAAATCAATATGCAGGAATACGGAGTACAAAATGCCAGATAGCTTATTCAAAGTATTTAACACAGATAAATCCTGGTAATAGGGAAATCAAAAATTCACTTGTGCAATACTGTTGAATACATTAAAGGTGCAGTTGGCTGTGTCTTGCCTTGAGGCAGGAAGTGTATTGTCAGTGCTGCCCTCCTCCTCCTCAATTGGTCAAGTTCCCATCTGACACTCGTCATTCTTTTTAATGAAGGATTAGGCCTGAGGCTGCAGGAGCCTGCATCCATGAAGCAGCTGGAAAAAAGAAAAAAGAAAGGCAGAAAGACAGAAAAGACAACCGATAACGCTGATGCTGGATACGCTTTTGAACGAGATCTCCCCTGTGAATCCGTTGCTGTCTGCTCTCCATCATTGTCGCGGTTGCTATGACTTCCCTGATCGCCTGCTGCTGACGTCTCACCATGCCTGCAGCACATTGTATGGACCCATAAACATGGCATGAAAAGCCCATTTCTGGCCAAGGTGCTTGTGCTTGTATGCACAGAATGATGATGTACGGCACAGAGGATACGTCTGAGGGAAAACCTTGGAAGTGCTGCTGCCAGAGCCGGTGAAACCGCCGCTCTCCCCACAGTGGTTAATTTCTAATGCAGCTGAAACACAAAGATGGAGGAGGAACACGGGCGAAGCAACACGCTGCTAATTTATCAGGAAATGTAATCAAAAGGAACTAAACTGATTAAACTATATTTCATGCAAAGGGACAAAGGATTTACTTTCCTCACCGAATTGCCTAATCTGTCATTTGAATCAACTCGTATGTATTCGCGCCTTTAAATACGCTCATTCAGAAATAGTAATTGCTGTGTAATTACTCTATGATATAATTAGGGCGTGATTGGAAGACACTGGCTTTATTTATCTCGACTCTTTTCCCCCCATTTCCTCGGATATCTCCCCACTCCGTTAGTCAAACATAGCTGCGCGTCCCCAGAGTCCGCGCATCACAACTGTGGTAATTAAAGCTCAGTCGCGCCTCTCTTAATGTCATCTCGTCAATACTCAAAAGCGGGGCGGGGGTTATTTGTTTTGCGCATTCCAGACCAGAGGGGTTTTTCTCTGAAGGACGACGTGTTAATAAGGCTGTTGGCTGTTGGCTGTTGGCTGACGTCTTCACGGAAACCGTCTGCAACGTCTCCCCCCATCCGTTACGTTGTCAGAAACTTTGCATTGAAATCGACTCACCTCGCGCCTCTGCTCCCTCGCGCAGCACATCCTCTCAAACGCCCTCCTGAGACCCAATTTTCCCGAGCGCTTCCCTTCTCCTTTGAGCGATTTCCTCAGTGAGGTAGCCATCACGTTGGACGCTACCACAGAAAAAGACCATGTGATGAAACATCAACACCCACATTCTTAGTCGTTCAAATGACAGTGTTTTTTTTTGGTTTGTTCTTTATCGGCTGTGAGACTTCATCAATATCACGATAGAATCGCGTACTCACCGTTTGATTTGGCAGGAAGTCTCAGCCACTTTTCAGAAACGGTAATACTCACATGGACAGAGAGGAGGGTTTTGGACCAGGCTGGACGTTTAGTTTGTAAACACAAGGTCCATGTTTGCACACTCCACATGTCTTATTTCCCTCTGCAGAAACTTGTGGATTCTGCCGCGGTCATGTGTTCGTGCCCCCGCTGACAAAATAATGATGAAAATTTAGACGAGTATTGAGCGGCGGAAATTTTTCATTTTCCCTCAGATACCATCATTAGCCGCTGTAGTGGCTGCTCGCTGTTTACTCTGCCAGGTGCGGCTGGAATGAATTACAGTAATTGATTGGACGCGTAGAGGTGGACGGAGCATAGAGTTGTTCACATTTCTGACTGATGTCCTTGTTACAGCGCCTCTCTCCCCCCTCCTCCTCCTCCCCCCCCTCCCTCCCTCCTCTGCTGAGCGTCTCGGAGGCTTGCTCCTTAACTTAACGTATGACCATTGTCTAGAGGTCACCGCCGATGTCCGAGTCATGTGGCGGGAGCTCGTCATGCGGAGCGCTGCGGGCTTCGGGGAGTAATCACGGGCCTCCAGCTTTCCCCCATCAACATCCTTTGCTGCCCTTAGGCCAACAAACCAGATTTTTCACGTCAGCTGGCACACACCTTCAGCTCATAAGTAGCTGTTTGACTTTCACAAGTCTCGCATCTTCCAAGCATGCACACTCCCAGGCAAGGTTGCCACATCCTTGGTCGATAATTATATGCCAGTTATAAGTGTCCACTTGCGCATGCAGATGGGCCGGCCTCCTCACCAATCCAGGTAGCAGGTTGAACCTATCTACAAAGACTATTTATCATTCCCTAAGGGCACGGCCGTCACGTCGTCATAATAATTTCAAATATTTCTCATTAGTTTTGTTCTCACTTCTCCTCCTCCTCTGCACACAGACACACACACACACACACACACAAACACAGGATCCGCCAACAATAACTGGGAGAGATGAAATGTAAATAAACACAACTTTTTGAAATGAAATTCCCAAGACTTTATTCTGTGTTGAATAATGATAGTAATTATCTGTTTTCGATATGACAATCCAACACAAAGCAAAAAGAGAGGAAGTTAAACTGTTGGGGGGAAAAACAGGACAAAGACTCTCATTTTGAGTTTGTGGGGAATTATTTTGTCACACGAAATCAGGCTATTTCTAAACGTACATACAAACGGTCATTTTCTGTTACACCGCACATTAGCAGCACATGGACTTTTGCACTGTGCGCGAAATAATGGCCATTTAGCAAAAGAATGATCTTTAGTGCCATCTGACTGCGTCAAATCCTGACCGTAGCTCATTAGTGCTTAAGTGCTTGATCTGAAGTGAGAGCGATTGTCACTTGTAAAACATGATCATTGCAAATGAAATGATTTAACCCAGAGGTGCCGCATACTTCTGTAAAGTAGCTGCCTCAGTGCTGTAAGTCAAAGGGAGGTGCTGGACCCTGTGTATTCTCAGATGATGAAAATAATGGAAAAAGTACATCGTGTCCAACACGTGAAGTGAGTGTTGTTGTATTGATGAAACTGCAGCTGCCATATGTCTGTCTGAGCAGCTTTGTGCTGGAACATAACCTGCACAACCTGTTCCATTAGCACCTCACGGCTGCTGTGTGAAGACTATGCTAGTTGCTATAGATTTTGTTCTCTCAGGTTCGCTCTCGTGTTCGGTCTCTGTAAGTGTCGGTCCGTGCTTCTGCGCACAGGTCACACTGGAATGTAATTAACTGCAAAGGGAAGTGGCCTGTTTTCAGTGAAGCAGTACAAAAGATGGACATCCACCTTGTTCGGTCCAGACATTCAGACTTTTCTGTTTTCAATTGAGATCATTGGGACCTTTGGACCAGCTGCAACGTAATGAAAGAATCAAGAAAATTAGAAGGAAAAAACAAACAAACCCACATTAATTTAAAGTCTTAAAGGGGCAGTGTGTAAGATCTGGCGTTATCTATAGGTGAAGTTGCATATTGTGTCCCCCACCTCAGCCTTCCCTCTCGGAAGTGCAGGCGAACCTATGGTGGCCCTCAGTTGCCAATGCAGCTCAGATGATGTTTAGTGTGTTCGCTAAATATTAAAGGGCTGATTTTGAAGTAACGTTAAAAGAACGTCATACTTTCAGATAAGACATTTGTAAAAATGTCAGTATGCAATTTCTATCTACAGATTGAAGTGACAAAAATCGTTGAAATTAAAGATATAAAGCCGAATCAAATGCAAGTAGAACTATACAGCATCATTAAACCACTTCTACTAAGGACCTGTTTTTCTCTAGCGCTTCTTCCAGCCGCGCTCTAGACTTTACATCAAACCAACACTTTTATTCTTCGACATTATGCAGGAGTTAGGTTGTTAGTGCGTTAAAAAAAAATTTGAATAGTTATGATGCTACGCCGTCGTCTCGCTGTTTGATGAGAACTTTGGAAAGACGCAGAGGGAGCGTTGTCTCCCTTTTTTAATAGAAGCTCGAGGGCCCAGCTGCAGAGACAGCTGCAGCACACGTCAACACCTGGCAGAGGGGGGATCAGATACATGGCTCCATACATCGTCAGGCTCGTCTCCGCTCGGAAACAAACTTCATTTTGAGAAGAAACATGTAAACACCTGCAGATGTCAACAGTTCAGACCAATTTAGAGTCTGTTAATTAAAAGATTTTTTTTTTTCCCCTCCCCTGCAGGATTTGATGACTAAACAAACGCTTGGTTCAACACCACATGGAACAACCACACTGTCGGGAGAGGTCTAATTGAATCAGAGCCTAGATGGCGAGAGTGGCAGCTGGGTGAATACGTGGTGACACCGATATTATGGCAGAGAGGACCGAGGGGCTATGAGGCAATTTTCTGTGCACGGAGGAGAATCAGTCAGACACGTCTTTCACTTGGATGGGCCAGAATACAACAATCGCACTTGGAAGCCCTTCGAAATAGTCATTACAGAGTTCGGCCGAGTCAGCAGATCTAAGCAGAACTTTGTAGCGGTCTGTTGGCAGCCCACACGATTCTTATATTTAGGTGAGCTTAGCCATCGGTTTCGCTCGCTAACATAAAAACGTAAAGAGTTGTGACCTCTGCTGTTATGGCTATAAAGCCCATGATATTGTGTGGTGAAGTATTAATATAGTTTGGTCCTGACGCAGCTGATTTGATTACGTTTGATTATGTTTAATCGTTTTTTTTGTTTTTGTTTTTGTTTTTATCCTCAGAGGCAAACTTCGCTGGTAGTCCAGTCCACACGAGTAAAAGGCAATAAAATGAAGACACCAAAACCATAACACTCCATCTAATGATTGCATTTTACATCATAATTATTCATAATCTACATAAGTGAAAAAGTACAGGTATCTTCTGCAAGTATCTCCCATACCTAACAACATTAGATGTTATTCCATAACATGGCAATTACGCTCCACTGAAGCGAATATAATTAATATCATGTGCAAATCAAGAAGGTTTATCCCCCTTGGAACAAATCAGCGCTTTTCCTCTTTAACAGGCTGCTCGATATCTCCAATCTGCAGCTAATTCGTGCCTCTGTGTCAAGGCCACGTCATAACCACCGTGTAAACTCAGCTCCTTTGCAGAACTATAAGTTGACCTTTGACCTGCCCCTTCTCGTTATGTTGATAATCTCCATTTTAAAAATTGAACCCACCAGAGTGGGTGCAGAACAAAAAGATAGAAAAACAGTTTTGTTCCTTCAGCCATAAATAAACTGAACACATGGGGATGACATTTGCACATTGGCTGTTTTACCTAATTGGCTATTTATTGTATTATCTTATTGCGGTTTCACACCTACTTTTGATTATCGTAACTCAGCTTATGTTCATTTGAATTAGAATGTTTGATCTATGTTGTTTGTTGGTTTGTTTTTAACGGGTGCCATATTGTTTTTGCTGACCGTAAAACAAATCTACCCGCGGGTACAAATAAAGTAACCTGAGCCTCAACCTCAACCTCAGTCCTCAGCGCACCGTCAGCGTGAGTGTCGGGGTCAGATTAAACAGAGGTCATTGTTTTGTCTTTATATTCAATATTCATTCAAAACAACCCAACACCTCTGTGAACCCACACTCTCCGAGTGAGAATAAGTGTTATTATTATGAGTGTAAAACATGAATACATGACACACCGATGATCGCTTTCAGCCGTAGTATGTGTCATAATAACGTGGTGTGTGTGTGTGTGTGTGTGAATGTGAGTAATTACGTCTTGGTTGCAGAGAGCGTTGTGAATATGGAGCAGGTGCAGGTGAACTCAATCATGGCCATCCATCTGGCTTTCTGGGTCATCGTGGGTGTGACGAGGATAAGGAAAATATTTTCTCCCACCTGCAGCTGAGTTTGATTGGAAGGAGCGTCTCTCTAAAGCGGAGCGGCGCAGACTCCGGCCTCTGCTTTGACGAGCCTGTCGCACAGGACAGTGTCGTCATTGCTGTGATCCTCCATGTTACATTGACCGTTTGAAGGGGAAGTTTAAAGCCCAACACTTTTAAACGTGGGAAGTTTCATTCCAGTTGCATCACTCCTCCTCTGGCCTGTGAGCGCGGCCGCAGGACGCTCTGTTTTGTGATACTTACAGCCCACCTTTGATGCCTCGCACCTTTTTCATCTCTCATAATGATCAGAAATAAACCCAGATATGTTTGAAATGAGGATTTGCGCTCTGAAAGTAATTAGGAGGTGACGTCCGCAGAACTCATAAAAGGCACTGGCACAATGGTGGTCGCCATGGAAACCCCTTGGCCGGAGTGGTCCTTGGGGAGCGGCGCTTTAATAATATATTGGCCAAGCAGGGAAGGCAAATATAATATCACTCTGTAGAAATGCCAGTCAATGATTGGATATGACTGCATTCCTTTTGAGGCGGCCGATGTGTAGCGGCGCATACGCTGCTGGAAATGAATGAACCGCTGGAGTTTGGGCGAGAAATACCCACAGGTGAAAGTAATATCACCTCCAGTACATCAACTTTAAGATGATATGAATAAGTTGTACAACCAATCTGTTCCAGGAATAGTATTTGAAACGATAAATTAGAATTGGAAATATCATTTAAGTCGTACACCTATTATTGTAGCAAAGGAAGAGAACTCTCTTTACACATGAGATTGCCTGGCAACCAGCAGTAAATGTTGTCTTCCTGTTGATTTATTTGCATACAGATTTAAGTGTTGCAAACTGCCCTTTTTAATCTGAATTGTGCATCAAACTTATTTTCCCCTTTTTTTTTAACAGTTGGTTTCAAAAAGATGGATTCTGTCGCACAGCAGAGGGACTGGCATGTAAATTAGGAAGTGAGAGTCACGCAGACAGGTCTACATACAACTTCATTGTGCAAATAGCTGTACACTTTTAACCAAATACCATCAACTTGACCATTTAATGAGCCACTAGGGGGTGATAAAGACACTCTTCACTTCACCCTCATGCTGTGCATGGTCAATGCCTTTGCATTTTGCAGCATACTGCTCTCTACATTTTCATACTGTTTCCACCCGCTGCATTATCACTCTTTACTAGTTTCATTTTCCTAACTTTTATTTCCTTTGCCCCCTACGCTTTTTTTTATGCTCTTGGAAATGAAGTCGTTTCTTTGCATCTGAACGTACGAGATCTCAGAGGCTCATAATGTCGGAATGTAAATTATATTAAAGGCGGTAATTGCTACGGCTCCATTACTTTGTCTTTCAAAGAATAAAGTGACAAAGCGGAATTAATGTGAAATTGTATTCACTCCGAACAAACAATACGCACCGAGTCGAGATTTTCATTTGTTGATGCAGCTCTGTAATAGAGGACAGTCACAGGGTCCTGGTGTGGATGTCGTCAGCTGCGGCCTCATCAACATCTCGCTTTGATTTGAATGCGCTGGTGCCTCCACATGACTCTATTTTCGCATTGGAATTGAATGTCATTTTGTGTCTTTTGTCCATTGTAACGTTCAATCCTGAGCTCAACTCTTGGGTGCAGGCGCTGCAAGCTGTAACATAATTAGCCTTGGAGTGGTTCAATTTGAGCTTGACACTATAAGAAGCAGTGAGCCGGGTGATAGGACACTCCAATTTGTCCAATTCCACACTTGTGCGGATTTTAGTAATCATCCAGCTATACCGGCTGATTAGCTCAGCGGCAGCTGGTATTGAACAGCAACGCAAAGCGGAGGATATGTTTTTTGATTTGCGTTTTGAAGTCGGATGGAAAAATAGCATTGAAATGTGAGAACAAAGATCACAGTTTGAAGCAAAGGGGATCAGGACTCACTCTGCGGCAGCACATCAGAGTTTAGCCTGAGACTGAAGTGACCGTCATTAATTAATTAATTAGACCGTCAGTCTGAGACGTTCTTGGAGATTTCAACCTCTGATCTGCTCAACTCTATCAAATCGGAAAAGTTGTCTCTTTCTTTAGATGTGAAAGTAAACCATAGTTTACACCGGTTACATTTTTGATAAGGGAAACAGCCTATTACCATGAAGCTGAAGATAATACGAGGCTTTGATATCGATGGACTGACCTTCAGTAAATTGTCCAAATGGATGCTAAACACGCTTATACTCATATGCTTATACTGTAACTTGTGAGTGCTTTGTGCTACCATAATGTCGCAGACACTGACGTGAAGCTCATGTCTTCTTCTTTCAGGAACTTCACTTGTACACAACTCACCCACTCATCTCACTCATGTTTAAACTGCCTCAGGGCGCCGGGATAGTTATTAATAAATAAATTAATATAATTCATCACACCGTTGTTTGTGATTACCGTAAATATATTTGTGTTAACAGCTGGATCTATTACAGTGCTTAATGTCACCCTTTTGAGACTGTAGTTTGAACCATTAATTTGGTCATTGGTCCCCGATAACAGGGTGGGGCCCCGAGGTTACACTTTGCAGTAAACACGCTACACATATCAGTACTTATCCCTGATAGTCATTGATATGTAAGTGCCAAAAACAAACAGTCCCTTCGTGGGCACAACATAAATGGTGCCATGGTCTGAGGCCGCTCTGACTGTTGTGGCAGTGGCTTCGTTTCCGTGTTCCCAAATAATTATTCTTGTAATTTTGGGAGTTAAAATCAGGTGGGATAAAAGACAAAAAAAAACCTGGAGGTTGATTCTAAATGTCAGTTTTAACTGTGTGGAACTCAGTCGCCCCTTCAGGCGTGTGTGTACTCTGTCAAATTGAGTTCTCTGACTGAGGTTGTTTTGATTTAGTTTTTTTGAACATTTAAATACACCCATCAGACACAGGGAGAGTCAACCATTTTAAATCCAGTTTAATTGCCTTGTGGACTTAAGTGTCAAATTAAATATTTGACTCACACCGATTCATTAAAAAAAAATCACACCTAAAACATGAAAATCTAGATTTCATTCTTGCTATAATTTATGGTTCTTCAACAAGATGATTGAACAAAACCACGATAACTCCCTGTAACAACAGTAGCAGTGAATGTGCAGAATTCCTCAGGGTACGTAATGCTGGAACATGTGCTGTAAATACACATTTGGCAATTGGGATGGGATTTTTTTTTAAAACTCTGAACAAAATTTAAATTAATAACTATATGCAATTACACTATTTTATATCTTTCCTGGAAGAAATTACACTGGATAAAATTACAAGAAGTACAATACAAAGGGCTGGTAATTGTACTTTAGCCCACAGCTTGAGGCACAGATAGAGAGATTAGTTGTTTCCACTGATGAGAGGAGATGCTGCACAGAGCCGCACTCAAACCAAATCCTTATGTGGTTCATGCATAAAAGAGATGGAGCTATTTGATGCTGTCATTCTTTTTGGCATTTAACGAGAGAGAGAGAGAGAGAGAGAGAGAGAGAGAGAGAGAGAGAGAGAGAGAGAGAGACAGTCTGCACCCGTACGTAGAATATCCATATCCACACTTCATCCCACTGAAGTGACCCCTTCGAAAAATTCAATATCTTCATTGTCTGCCATTTTAAGCTCAAGATAACGGCGTCTTGTGTGGAGGCGATCGCCAAAACCAGGAGAGAGAGAGACAGAATGGAGAAAAGAAAGAAAAAAAATGGAATGTAGGATGTTTCAGGATGAGACAGCCTCGAGTGACACCCTCAGCAACCTGCATGCAGGTTTTCTCTCAATCCGACACCAAACACCTTCTGTCGGAGACGTGGCGGCTAATTAGTGAAGTCAAGTGGGGCGGGAGCGAGCTGGGATGAAAACCCCCCCGCCCCCGGAGGCCTCCACCATACACAGACAAAGATTCCTCTGAGTTGTAGAATCCTTAAACGGGAAAAACGTAAGACACGAGCTTGACAGTGAAACGTCAGGAGAGGTCACGTGACTGCTTTGTGTCAGAGCACTGATCTGATTTCATCATCCTCCATTGGACAAAGCATCTCTGACATGATCGTACTTATTGAGTTGTTATTGGGTTGTGGATCTGCAGGGGATCACTCCACATCAGCCTTGACAAATTCACTTCCCTCCTCCGCAGAGTCGGAGCTGAAACTGACCATGACTCGTGGTTCCCATCGGGCATCTGAATTTCCCTCTTCACATTTCTTTACGTCTGCACCGTCCATCAGTCTGAGTCCAGCTGTCGATTCTGTAAAGGAAGTATGTTTTTGAATTAAAATTCAGATATGAAAAATGCTAAAAAACTGCAAGCTGTCAAGCTTTTTTTGAGCAAACGGTGAATTGAAATCAATGAAATAGGATAAGGTGATATGTTATGTTTTGCTTTTTGTCTGTGGAATTCTATGAAAAGACCAATGTGTGGGTCTGCCTGTCGATAGTCTCCGTCTTTGTGTCTCTCAGTTTCCTCTGAACACATCAATCTCACACCGACACGCTCGCATTTAGTTTGTTTACCAAAGTCTCAGAAAATATTTCTCTAACAGAACTTAACTGTGGATTTTGGAGGATCTACTTTTAGCACCGGATCAACACACATAGTGAGCACTCGCTCCAGCAGGGCGGCGATGTCCCAATCGCCAAAAGTGATCCATTTTCATTGTGACGGGCGAAACATCAAGTGGGATAGTGTCGCTCATGTGTGATGCGATGTGATGTCTTGCACAGAAAATAGCTCCGTCAGCAATTTCCTGCAATTAGATTATGGGTCATATCATTGGTGAGAGAAATATTGATTTTAGAGGCTGATGGATCTTTGCATCAAAACCTTTAGATAAACAAAACAGAAGTTTTACTGGCTTAAATCTATTGGAATTCTACAGATATCCAAGCTGTCTCCTGCTGGATACTCTCCAACACCGGCTTGGTTCGAGAGACTCCCTCTGATTTATTTTGGACTTCGGATGACAACCATAGTGCCAGGAAGAACTGGGTCTCCTCCTCGGTCCACTGCTGTTTTCCCGGTATCCATAGCAACACGCTGGATAGAGGGATGAAGATTGCTGGTCTATTGTTTTAAACATGGCAGTTCATATGTTTACGCAGATCTTGTTGTGTCACAATAACCCTGCCCCCAACCCTGTGATGTAATCGGTTCATGGCTCTAGACCAAACGAGGACTTGGTACTTTGTCTGGCACCAGTGTGGCCGTTGAAAAGCAAAGAACTATGGTTCTGGCTCTGAACTAGCCTTGGAACCGGGTCATTGGAAAAAGCAGTATCTGAGCTGTGGTGTGAACGATGGAAGAAGGTTATGGTGAACGGTCTTCGGCTGCGACGGGTAACGGGACTATTTGATTTGATCACTAAATCCTACGCGCCGTACCTTAAAGTGTTGTTTGTTACACAGACGTCGAACTGGATAGAATAAAGACATCACAACAAAGACTTCAACCTTGGTTTGGACTAAAGGTGTAAACACTCCCTCATACTTTGAGCTGAACTACCTCAGGGATGGTGTCACTCACAAAAACAATTCAGCACAAAAAAAAGAAGCAAAGTGAAAATGGAATCATTCAGCCTTGTTCACGGGAGTTAGTCTCCATATAGAACATTTGAGATTAAGATTCATTTTATTGTCACAGGACATGCACACGCTGGAGGAAAAGGCAGCCATTTTTCCAGCGTCCAGGGGACCAACTTCTTGTCGCCGTCCGCGGTCAGGAGACGGCTTCGCAATGTTTTTAGGGGGGATCGTTATGGAATGAGGAATTCTCCGGGTAACACGGGTAGAACATGCAAACTCCACACAGAAGGCTCCGGGGAAACGAGCACGGGACCTTCTATCTGTGAGGCACTGTTCCCGACATGATGTGCTAATCAGGAGACACTTTGTGTTCAGATGTCAAGAACCCTAACGTTAACTTTCACTCAGGGCATTTACAGTCATCATCATCGTTGCAGCAGTTGTGGAGGACAATATGTGTTTGTGATGAATACTATGAATAGCAGCGCTGACCTTTAAATGGCCAAAATGAATGTCAATATGCTTATATTTATGAATGTCACTATATATGAATGTGGAATACTGATGAAGTGGTGATTACACAGGCAAGCATACGATGGGAGAAATGTCCTTGAATTAGTCGGTTGTTTGTGTTATGGTCGTGAAATGACACGAACAGAACGGGAGCATGGGAAATAATAAAGTCCTGTTTCCGTCTCCACAGCAACTGACTACGAACTATGACAGCGAAATGAAAACAGGAAAGGGAGAAGCGTTAGCTGTCGAAAAAATACAATGTAAGAATCTGTCGAGAATATCAGTGCTTTTGGCAAAGTTTCTGTCACAATGTTTAGTAAAATGTTCTGTAAACGATCAGACCTTCTTGACTCTGAACCTTGGATTAGCATATTTTATTTGTATTCCATTTGTGACCCCGAGTGGCCTTAGCTATATATTTTTACACAAGCCAACGAATGCATTGCTGTCAGTGAAATGAGCCATTTTTGTATAAAACCCCCAGAAAAATATGTATTTGTATGAATTTCAGTTTTCAATCAAATATTTTTGAGCCTCAGCCTGAACAGTTTGAGCCAAATGAACTTGAAATGTGTCTTGAAATGTTTGGATGTCGACATCTGTTGACTTATCTGCTGATTACAGGCCATTATTTCTATAAATGGTCAGACGTGTGTATTAACCTAGGCTTTTGAGAGCGAGCGAGAGAGAGGTAGGGGTAGAGAGAGAGAGAGTGAGAGAGAGTGCAGACCATCCAGCAGTGGGATCATTAAATGTTCAGCGATAACATTTATCCGCTCCATGTGGAGGCAGCGTGTCTGTGCTTTCTAAAATTTCGGCCGATTTGTGGAATCACAAATGGGTTTTCAAAAACAGACACAACAGCTCTTTCTCATGAGGCTGAGGTGGCTGGTGTGGCGCGAACATCACAAACGGGGCTTTTCAGCAATCTCTGAAATGTGGTCGGCAGTCGTGTGTGTTTTAGCCTTTCAGTAGGGTGGTGTGTGTGTATGTGTGTGTGGTAGTACAACACCAGAAGGCACACACACACACACACACACACACATACAATCATACAATGATTTTGGCTGCAGACACGGGCTATAGATTTTATTTGCATTCTTGATCCTTGCTAAAGTCGCTTCAAGTCAAAAGTAAGAAGCGCAGGCTTTAATGAGTGTGTGTGTGTGAATCGTGCCCTGGCTCACATGTGCCCACTCGTGCCAAGGTGACAGGGTGGTGGCGGGTGAGGCCTGTGTGCAACCGACACATTCAGCTTAACTGCTCGGGGGCTGTAAATACGGAGCCTGTTCCAAAACTGATAAACTCTGTCCACTGGTAGTGTTTACACCGGGCTTAAGCCGTGACATATGTTTTGGAAACGAACATCTGCCGAGGCTGGTGATAATCCTATAGGCAACCCATTAAACACCCGAGGTCCACAGATAAAGATGTACCGTATCCCTGTGTTGCCTCTCAGCCTCTATCATCTTGAAACTGATTTCTAATAACATGCAAGGGTCTGAACTCTTAAGCTGTCTCAAGCTAATGCCACTTATCTGCTGGAAAACATTAAGCGAGGTCTTTTAAGAGGTTAAATTCACACTCACCGCCCCAATAAAAGCTCAAATCATTTCACTCAGCGTCAGAGGCGGTTTCCCCCCTTTTATCTGCAAAATCCACCAGATTGATTTTGGGTGAGAACGCTGGCATGTGACAGTGGGTACAGTTTATTTTTATTTTTTTTTGACTAAATCACTTATCTCATCTCAGGCTTTCACAGAATTATTATACCAGGCAGTGATTTTCATCCTGTCATATTTTATGTGCTCTTATACTGTAAAGCTGCCAACGGCTCAAAGATTATCATTTACTATTCGTGCCATAACACTAAATTGTTCTTGTGAATGACCCCCCATCATTTATATGTTGACATAAAGGTACCTGCTGCTGAGGAAAGTGGACATGATTTACATTTTTATAATTCCTAATCATGTGCCTGCACTGCATTTCAAGGAGTATGGCGCTAACATGCGCGGAACTATTCTTAGAGTTGCATTGTTACTTTTAAATCACGGCATAAATCAATGGCAATGAAATCCACAAATCAATCCACAATGATGCTCTGCTATGCCACGTTATGCTAATCTATGCTTATGTTACGCTGTTATGTCTGGGCTAATGTTTTGTTTTGTTATGTTATGTCGCATTATGCTAACAATGTTATGTTATTCTGTTATGTTATGCAGATGTTTGCGATGCTAACGTTATGTTATGATACGTTAATGATATGATATGTTAACGCTATGCCGTACCGTGCTAATGCTTTCTCATGCTATGCTAATATTCTGTGTTATGTTATGCCATGCTACGCTAAGCTATGCTATGCTGCGTCATTTGATGCGAGGTGAGGTTACCTCATCTCATCAGACACAAATGGTCACATTTGAAGGTTTTTTGAAACCAACAAAAGCCTTCCAGCAAAGCGTTCCTCCAGTCTGTGGCACCAAAGCAGCGAGATGCTGTGAATAACGATACTGTGCCTGTAGCAGCCTCCCCCTCCAGTGACAAGTGCTCTGTAGGAGTGACTCCGTGACTCATGACTCCGACATTTCCATGTGGACTTGAGAGATGTTAAAACATGAACATATACATGAACGAGATTATTAACTGTGGGTGGTAAAAATAAAATAAAAAAGACTGATGACAGCACAGAGGCTGCACACGGGGACTGGAGGGGGGGGGGGCTCTTTATTTGCCCAAGACAAAAGTCTTGGCTAGGCAGCATTTATCAGCGTCTGAGCAAACACAGTGCATCCATTTGAAATACCAGACACCACACCTTGTTAATAAGACATGATTTAAATGAAGCAACTAATCATCATCTGACTGTCAATATAAAGAAATGAGGAGGGCTTGATGAATGGATGAGTCATAAATCATATAAAGCGGGATAGTGGGGGTCTAAAGTATCCTGTGGTGGAAAATGAATATATTTACTCAAGTCCTTTAGCTAAGGAGCAAACATTTTTCAAGTAGCTGAATTATCATTTCCCTTTTCTTCTGTTTATACAACACTTTGCCTTATTCTTCCCTGAATACAAAGTACATTTAAAAAAACAAACTATGAGTAACAGTAAGCTCTTTTACAACAGGTATACCATCAAAGTGATACTCAATGATGCTTCAGTCCTTCAGAATAACACACAGATGTGATTGATGAGTGTAAACACTATTTTAGCTCAGCTGCCATTTATTTACAGTTAACTCACTAAGAATAAAAGCCAATATTCTGATGAGAGTAAGATCTGGTGGAATGATTTTTATTTTATTTTTTTACACTTTTTCATTATCGAGCCTCTCAGTTAGTGCCTGCAAACAGGCTGCCAGGATTCACTAGCCATTGACAGCTGTATCCAGAAGGATGAAAGGAGAAAGAGTTGTGTCTGACTGTTAAGTCGGACACACTTGGGTTGGGTGTCAATACGTCTGTGCGAACTGGTTTCTTCCCTCCGGCCGCCTGCCTGTGCTGTTGTTGATGTTGGGAAGATCATATCGGTGCAGTGATCTTCAGTTGTCCGCCGGTCAAATTCTAAGGGTTGGTTTTCAATACCAGTTTGTTTGAATTTGGCCTGTTCTCTATAAACCGCCGCTGTGCTCGACTGCATGGGGCTGGTGAGAGATTGGGTTCTGAAGCTGTGTGCTATAACGAGGCCTTGAAGGCTCGGGTGTGAATGTGTGAATTCTCAGCGCATGTGTAAACCATGTGGTTGATACATGCATTGATTTCTCCAAACGCCTCTCTGGACTTTAAAGTGAGGCGCTTTCTTACTCTCCAACATCCGCTGTATTTTCCCAAGTCAGGGTTTTATGGATCTGTGTATACTTTTGTTAGTTAAAATAAATATTTAGAGTGTAATATATATATATATATATAT